>PVJS01013222.1:0-42455 GCA_004027185.1 Glis glis | reverse complement strand
TGTGTGTGTGTGTGTGTGTGTAACACTGGGGATTGAACCCAGAGGCATTCTGCATCTGCGCTACACCCCCAGCCCTATTTTTTTTTAAACAGGCTCTCACTAAATTGCAAACCTGTGATTCTCATGTCTCAGCCTCTCAAGTACTAGGATTAGAGGCATGTGCCACTACACCCGGCTCATTAGTACTATTTTCTTAAAGAATGTATGTAAGCAGACATCAGTATAACATCATTCATGTGTTACAGCATTTAAGTGGCAGGGACGCTGTGTGCTTATGCTGCTACTTTGGAAACAGAAATGTTCCCGCCTTTATTTTGTTTTGTTTTATTTTGTTTTATGGTGCTGGATATTAAACCCAGGGGCGTTCTACCTCTGAATTGCACCCCCACCCCAATTTTACTTTTTATTTGGAAACAGGGTCTCACTAAGTTGCCAAGAGCCTCCCTAAGTTGCTGAGGCTGGCTTCGAACCTGCGACCCTCTTGCCTCAGCTTCAGTACTGGGATTACAGGCATGCACCACCATGCCCAGCTGTGTTCCCACTTTTAGAAAAATGCTCACTTTTGAGTAATAGCACACACTGTGAGAGACCTTGTTGAGAAGGGAACTCTGCCACCATTTGGTGTAGCTTTGGAGAGCTAATGCTTCTTGAAAATTCTTGTTTTGTTAATATTTTGAATTCTACCAGTTCCTTACTCAAGAGAGACCAGAATGCAACTTAAAAATCAAACTCTTGTCATTTAAATGTTAGAACTTGAATAGAGATATATACCAATGAAAGGAAAATGCTAAATGATCATTGTATACATGTTTTGTAGTCGGCTAAAGCCAAGAAGTTTATATTTTTACTTTTCTTGCAAGGACAGGTAATACTTTAAAATAGGATACGAAGTGAGATTTTAAAAGTAAATATGGGCCAGGTGTGGTGGCACACTCCTGTAATCCCAGTACTTAGGAGGCTAAGACAGGGAGATTGCAGGTTCGAAGCCAGCCTCAGCAACTTAGTAAGACTCAGCAACCTAACAGGACCATTTCAAAACAAAATGGGCTGGAATGTAACTTGGAGGTAGAACGCCCCTGGGTGCAATCTGCAGTACCACTACTGCAAGGGTGAGGGGCAACAGCGATATATGTAGAGCCTCTTATGGAAGGGTGAGGGGCAACAGCGATATATGTAGAGCCTCTTATGGAAGGGTGAGGGGCAACAGAGATATATGTAGAGCCTCTTCATGAGCTATACATACACATGTCAACTGAGAGAGACATAATGGAGCGTCCCATGTCCAGGGTGGTGGAGTGCCTGAGAGCAGCTGACCCATAAACAGAATGGACTTAGAGTGCTTCCAGTTTCTCCTCAGGGTTGTGGAGAGTCAGAAGGAGCATCACTCCAGACTTACAATGAAAACACAGACAGACAGCAAGTTCATGGCCTTGCTTGCCCCATCAGAGTGCTGGGGTTACAGAGCAGCCAGGTACCTGAAATCTAGAGAGACACTTGCTCACAGTGAGTGTGATGCAAACCCACGTTTGGGTGCCCTGGCTTAGCCAGTTAAGCAGTTTGCAAGACTCGGACTCTCTGGGAGGCGCAATGGAAAGGAAAGACCAAAAGGTGGAAGTGGAGCAGAGACTGACAAACAAAACAAAAACTCTAGCAGAGGGTAGCCAGAGTGCTTCGAAAGCCGTATTAATTACATTCATAAAACCATAGGCAACAGCAAACCACAAATGTGGCCTAAAACTTAATTGGATTATTTGCAATGCAGGCCTGTCAAAAGGAAAGGCATGCCCAGTCTTTACTGTCCTGCACAAGCCATTCAGTTGTCAACAGGAAATCATCACTTATGGAAAGACAAGAAGAAGAATAACTCCCAAGCGGCAAAGCGGTCCTCAGAACAAGACTCAGATATGTGATGCAGTGTGGAACTGTGTGATGGAGACACACAGTAATCATGAATGGTACATTGAAGGCCAGTGGACACAGCGAGCTGTGTGCGAACCCAGCATGGGATGGGGCCATGGAGACGGGGCCGGGCAGAAGGGCTACAGATGCCAGACATGCTGTATGTACAATTGCCCGTTTTCCTGCGAATTTCTTTCTACACATTTAAAGATATTAAATTAAGTTACAAGGGAATAAAGTTAAGTTTTGCAAACTCTGGAAAAAAAGGCCAGAGATGAAAAAAATGTGTTTTATCAACACACCAGAGGAAGAATCAATAGACTTCAAGATAAATTACTTCAGAAATTACTCAGATTAGTCAAACTGAAACAGAGAAACAGAGCATTCTAAGAATTTGGGGAAGGCAGGCGTGGTGGCGCACGCTTGTAATCCCAGTACTTGGGAGGCTGAGACTGGAGGATCCAGGTTCATGGCCAGCCTCAGCTGGCCCTCCGCAACTTAGTGAGATCCTGTTTCAAAATAAAGAATAAAAAAATAGGGCTGGGGGTGTAGCTCAGAGGTAGAATGTCCCTGGGTTCAATCCCCGATACCACCAAAAAAAAGAATTTGGGGACAGTATCAAACTATTATATGCTTCAGTGGAATCCCAGAAAAAATGTTTGAAGAATAATGGCTAAGAATTTTCCATAGATCCCAAGAACATCAAATAAGATAAATTCAGATCAAAACAAAAAACACTTGAGGGTTTCATGTTCAAGCCGCTGAAAACAAAACCTAAGAGTACATCTTGAAGACAGCCAGAAAAAAAAAATAGATTACATACAGAACCAAAGAATTACAGTAGACATTTCTCCAGAAGTCGTGCACTTAATAAAGACAGTGAAGTAACATCTCCAAAGAAAAACAGTCAATACAGAATTCTGTATCTAGTGAAAATATCCCTCAGAAATGAAGCCTATATCAAGATTTTCTCAAACAATAATTGTAGAAATGTATTGCCAGCAGACTCATTCTGAAAGAAATGCTAAAGGAATATTTAAGGCAGAAGGAATCAGATACCTGACCAAAAAACTTGGATCTACACCAAGAAGTGTAAAGCACTGGAAATGGAATAAAATAAGATAAATTATTTTTAATTGCTTTCAAAGATAACTGACTAAAGCACAAATAGCATTCCGCACTTATAGCATATATAAAAGTAAAATATATGGCAGTAACACTGCAAAGATTGGGAGGTACTGGGAATACACTATTGTAAAGTCTTACTATTTGAAACACCATAATATTTGGCATAGACACTAAGTACTTAAGAATATATTGGAGACTTTATGACAATAATTAGAAAATATTTTAAAGAAATATAAAAAGTAAGTCAACAGAGGAGATAAAATGGAATTTAAGAAACAAACCCAAAATGAGGCATAGCAAGAGGAAAGAAACAAAACCCAGTAGAAAACAGAAAACAACTAGCAAGATGGTTTACTTTAACCCAACAATATCAATAGTCACGTTAGATGTGCGTGCTCTCAGTATACCAGTTACAAGTCAAATTGGATGAAGATCCTGCTAAATACTACAAGAACCCATTTTGAAAATTAAGACATAGGTTAAAAACAAAGGTTAGAAAAGAAATACCATGCTCACATGAATCAAAAGAAAGCTGGAAAAGCTACATTAATACCATGCAAAGTAAACTTGAGAACAAAGAGTTTTTCCAGGGTTAAAGAGGAAGATTATATAATGATAAAGAATTGATTCTTTAAGAACATGGAACAATCCTTGTGTACATGTTTATATACCTAACACGAAAGCTTCCAACTACATGAAACTAAAACTGCAAAACAGACAAATCCACGGTTGATAGTTGGGGACTTCAACACACTTCTCTGTGATTGATAAGGAAGTAGACAGAAAACTGGTGAAGATGTAGAGGATATGAACAACACTTTCAAAATTGGCCTAATTCACTCTGCCCAACAGCTACATAACACATTTACCTGTTCAAGGGCATTCATCAAGGTAGATCATATTCTGGGCCATAACATAAACCTTAACAGTTTTGTTTTGTGGTGCTAGGGATTGAGCACAGCGGTGCTCTATCACTGAGCTACACATGCAGCCTTTTTAAAGAATTTTTTTTTCAAATTTTGAAACAGGTCTTTTAAGTTACCATGCACAAGCCTCAAAGCTGCAGGTACTAGAATTATAGGTGTGTGCCACTGCTCCCAGCTTAAACCTTAATAATTTTTAAAGAATAGAAATCATCTGAAGTATAATGTCTCACCATCATGGATTAAACTAGAAATGCGTGACAAAGGTATCTAGAAAATCCCCATATGTTTGGAAATTTAAGTAACATACTTCTATGTAACCCACAAGTCAAAGAGAAAGTCTTGGGAAATACAAACATCTGGAACAGAATGAAATGAAAAGATGTAAAATATGGGATATGCCTAATCCAGTGCTTAAGGGAAATTTATAGCATTAACTGTTTATGTGGAGGAAAGAAGAATGGTCTCAGTTCAGTAATCTAAACTTCCTTTGTAAGAAATGAGAAGAACAAATGAAATCCAAAGTAAGAAGAAGGAAGGAAATAATAAGGACCAGACATCAGTGGAATTGGAAACAGGAAAAAATAGAGAAAATTAAATCAAAAGCTAATAAAACCTGGGCACTCTGGTGCACGCCTGTAATCCCAGTACTTAGGAAGCAGAGATGGGAGGATTGCGGGTTCAAGGCCAGCCTCAGCAACTTAGACCCTGTTTTGAATTTTTAAAAAATAATAAAAATAAAAAGGGCTGGAGGTATAGCTCAGAGGTAAAAAACCCCTGGGTTCAATCTCCATTCCCCCCCACAAAGGTAATAAAAATAAAATTATTAAATTTTTATCTTTACTGAACAAAAGAAGGAAGGCAGGCAGAACACATTGGGTTTTATCGAAATTGAAAACTCTTTTAAGACAATGAAGAGAAAAATACATTCAAATTATATATACAGTATAGGACTTGTATTTAGAATAATAAAGAATTCTCAAAACTCAACAAGAAGACAACCCAGTTAGAGGATAGCCAAGAGATCTGGATGCTTGTCCAGAGAAGGTGTACAGACAGCAAGTAGTATATGAAGAGTCTCGACCTCTAGTCATTAGGGAGAAAGAAATTAAAACCACATGATGTACTACTACCCATCTAATAGCTAAATTAAAAGAAAAAACTTAACAAGACTGACTGTTGGCAAGGGTGCAGAGTAAACAGGACACTCATTGCTGGACAGAATGCAAGTGTACAGCCAGTTGGGAAAAGTTTGACAGTTTCCTATAAAGTTAAGCATGTTCTTGCCATACGACTTCACAGTTGCATTCTTAGTTGTTTACCCAAGTGAAATAAGTTTACACAGAACTTGTATGTGAGTATTTACTACACTCTCACCAGACCCTGGGCACAATCTGATGTCATTCAGTAAATCGGTCAGTGAATTGTAGTAATCCCTACAGTGGAATAGTACTCAGAAATGAACTGGGCCGGCGCCTTGGCACACACCTGTAATCCCAGTACTTGGGAGGTTGAGACAGGAGGAACACAGATTTGAGAACAGCCTCAGCAATTTAGCGAGGCTGTTTCATAATAAAAGTGTTGGGGGTATAGCTTAATCCCCATTAGCAAAAAAAAAAAAGAAGAAGAAGAAGAAGAAACCTGATTTATGCTGCAACATAGATGAATCTTAAATACATTTGTTAGAAAAGAAGCAGAAACAAAAGATGACGTATCGCATAATTCCATCGTGGAATGCTGTAGATCTGAAAAAAAGATGAGTACAGCAGTCCCCTTAGGCACGGGACATAGTCTAAGATTTCCAGCGGATGCGTAGATGCCTGGAACCATGGATAGTACTGAGCCCCGTGTAGTAAAATGAGTGGGTTATACAGGCTTTCATTCCCATCATGCCTCTGAAGACGGGGGAGCCTCTCCAGGCAGCTGAAGAGCTGACAGCAGCAGCTGCCAGTGCAAAGCCTCTCAGGAGTGTCAGTCACTCTTCCCTGGCACCGCGCTCCAGCCTTGCCTCCCATGACACCATGTTTTGCAGAAGTCTCTCTGTTTTCCAGTCTCCTCTGTACTTAAGTTCTCTAGTGCTCGAGCCTGGAGGCCTTTTTTTCCTTTCTCTATACCTATGCTGTCTGCTGTGGTAGTCACTAGCCACAATTGGCAATTTAAATTCAAATTAAATACAAATCAATACAATGACAGTTCTATTATTTCTCAGTTGTTCTAGCCACACTTCAAGTACTTGGTAGCTGCATGTGATGGTGTTCATGGCCACGCTGTTAGACAGCACAAATAGAGAACAATTCTGACAGTCCCCGCAGAGGTTCTGCTGGACACAGGTTCCACACAGGTAATGCGACGTGCTTCACGTTTGCAGCACATGTGAAGTGCTCCATATCTAGTTGGCCATCGCTCTCAGTGACGCCAGGGTGGACCCGTAGTACAGGGAGTATAAACGCACAGTAGAGTGCACAGCAGATAGATGCATCGCTCACTTTTATAGGTGGTGCCAGTTTGACATTGGGAAGTTCCCATCAACTGCTCACCTCACAGTTTATCGACAAGCCTTGCATGAAACATTTGTTTCGCTCCTTATTTTTTAAATACCAATATAATTATTCTATGTGTAATATGTTCTGCACCTTGCTTTATTCACTTTGTTATGTACTGTAACTATATTCCCATATCAGTGCATTTAGATCTGAGCTCATTTTTAATAGCTGCATAATATTCTATTAATGTATATGTCGAGTACCATGATTTAATTTTGCTGAATATAACTACATGTTAAAAAATTTTTTTTTTTTTTTTTGCGGTACCAAGGATGGAACTCAGGGGCATTCTACCTCCAAGCTACACCCCCAGCCGTATTTTTTTATCCTTTATTTTAAAACAGGATCTCGCTAAGTTATAGAGGTCCTAAGTAGCTGAGGCTGGCTGCAAACCTGGATCCTCCGGTCTCAGCCTCCCAAGTACTGGGATTAGAAGCATGTGCCACCATGCCCAGCATAATGTTAAAATATTTTAATTGCACATCCTTTCGTTCTCTTTCAGATGCACAGAATGCTTTTTCTTCCTCTCAGACACTAAAAAATAAAAGCATGTACAATGAGTCATGTGAGGATTTCAGGAAAGACCAGCACAGCCCATCCTATCAACAAATAAACTGTATTGATAGTGTCATCAGGTATGAGACCAAAGTTTTAATAACATGTTTTTTCCAAGAGTATACATTGTCACTGTAGAGCCTTCATAGAATTTTGTGTGTGTGTGTGGGGTACTGGGAATTGAACCCAAAGGCTTCCTACCTCCAAGCCACACTCCCTCAGCCCTGTTTTATTTTTATTTGGAAACAGGGTCTCAGTATGTTGATGAGAGTCTCACTACTTGCTGAGGCTGTCCTCGAACCTGCGATTCTCCTGTCTTAGCCTCCCAAGTATTGGGAGAACAAGCATGTGCCACTATGCCCAGCTTCATAGAATTTTTAATAGCTCTTCTGTCTTGATTTTATACTATAAATTAGTAGATATTTATGGAGTACCTACTGTATACAATTAACAGTATACTAAATATTATGGAGGATACAAAACAATTAGCCCCTTCTCAGAAGGAGCAGTGGGATGGTTGAGAAGACAAGACCTGGACTTGTCAAAGTCGAATGGTGTAAGATACGCCAGGCATGGTGGCTCACACCTGTAATCCCAGAATTTAGGAGGCTGAGACAAGAGGATCACAGGTTCAAGGCCAGTGCATGGTAACTGTTGCAAAATAAAAAGGGCTAAGAGTATAGTTCAGAGGTGGAACACCCCTGGGTTCAAGCCTCAGTACCACAATCAGTCAATAGTATAAGGTGTAAAGATCAATTTAAGGCCATAGTAAAAGACGTTACAACCCATTCACCCAGGCTGGGATGGCCAAGGAACACTTCAAAGAAGAAGATACAAAGTATCCCAAACAGAAGTGACATGAGAGACGCAGAGAGTGGGAAGCAGAGAGTGGGAAACGGCACAGGGAGGGACAGGTACGAAGGCATGGCCTGATTGTATTGTTGCAGGTACCTGAAGAGCTACAACATCCCGGCTTTGAAAAGAAAATGCATATCCTGTACCAACACAACGTCTTCATCCTCAGAAGAGGACAAGCAGAACCACAAGGCAGGCGGTGCCCGCGCGTTGCCAGGTGAGAGGCACGCCCTCGTAGAGTGAGGAACGGTCCTCTCAGTCCTGTTCTGTTTCTTTACCTTCCCATCTTTATTGTTTCATTGTAATCACAAAATGCTAGTTTCTTATCACCTCCTTTCCACCAGCAGACTGACTTGTCAGTCACCCACTTCTGTAAGCTGTCTGCATCTTTAATGCACACTTCCTCTTGGGGGGGGTTTCTTTTCACTGTCAGCTTTTTGTGTGTCACCAGCTGTTGCACAGATCCCAGCCATCCCCAAACCACAAGTGCCGAGCGGACGGTCCACAGATGCCGGAGGAGGTGCTGCGCGGACCCTGTCCACGGCAGCGCCGAGCGCGGGGTCAGGCGTGAGCCAGTGCAGCTACAGCAGCACCACTGTCCACGTCCCTCCCCCAGAGTCAGGTACCACAGAAGTCATTAATGCTGTTTGCTTAATTGTAACTTCTCAATTACAAGTATTTTTTTCCTTTCTTCAACTCAGTTAAGGTATTTTTGGAAATGTCATTGTTTGGGTTAGTTACATATTCTAGACTATATTTCTTCATTACACTGTTTGTTGATAGATGTAAACCGCTTAGAATGGTACTTGGTAGCTAGTTGTAGTAAGCTTCCCCTTAGTGTTAGCCATTATTAATGCGATTGTGTTAGGTCACTTTGTTGCTGACCTTTAAAGAAGGTATCCACTCCACATATTGAAACATGTACTTTGTCTGTATCAATCACACATACATTCACATTTTTGTATTGATTTGGTAATAAAGAATAGAGTATGTTTAAAACTCTCTTTTCCTTTCACAACATAATTAGTTGGTAAATTATTCTAGTCTTATTCTTTTTATTTTTTACTACTTCCTATCCATTTGACCTTTTGAAGTTTTTTAGTGAGTTGGTAGATGAAATGGTGACACATCTATTAAGCTGGGTTTTCAGGTTATCTCTAATTTATTTGTCTCTGCTAGTCTTTAGTAGCATATCAGCTACTGTGTGCCATTCTCTGTTCTTAGTTCTCAGTGAGCATTGACTCATTAAATCCTCCCAACAACTCTGTGATACGGAGAGTGTTGTATTGACAGGAGAGCTGTGGATTGGTGGGGAAGACCAGAGACACGGCTGTTGCAAGATTGGATTCCATGCCTACGTGGCCACAGATGAGTTTTATGGAACTGAGCTAGGCTTCCAGGACAGGAGCAGATGCACGTTTTGTGCTGCGTCTTTTCTTTTCTTTTTTTTTTTTTTTTGCGGTACTGGAGATTGAACCCAGGGGCGTTCTACCTCCGCGCTACACCCCCGGCCCTATTTTTTTATACTTTATTTTGAAACCGGGTCTCACGAAGTTGCAGAGGGCCTCACTAAGGAGAGAGAGAGAGAGAGAGCGAGAGAGCTGAGGCTGGCTGCGAACCTGGATCCTCCGGTTTCCGCCTCCCAAAGTACTGGGATTACAAGCGTGCACCACCACGCCAGGCTGCATCTTTTCTTAATACTTTGGGTTCCCGTATAGGCATGTGACCGCGCATGACATGGCCTGTGCAGGTAGGGAGGGTCTCAACTAGTGTGGAAAGCTCTTTTTGTTTTTTACTCCATCATTATGCTTTTGATATTCTGGTCTTATATTACCATTTTGAAAAAATTATACTAAAATCTAAGCTTTCATTTAAGGAACTATGTACTAATGATAGTTTCTCCTGGTCTTAACCCAGTCTCAGTATCTGCCAGGCCACAGCTTTATTCCACAGAGAAAACACAGACTCAGCTCAGAGGTCTCCTAAACCATATGGCATCTCTATTTTGTTTTCTTCCTGCAAAGCCTGTATTCCTGGAGTTTATACCCTGACCCTAATTATGAATTGGGTCCGAGGACCATGGTCACAAATGCATTCTTTGCAAACTCTTATCTTCATTGTATATGTGGAGCAATAAAGCCACAAACAGGTGAAGTAACCGAACTTGCCCAGAGTCTCATGGCCCATGAGTCGCAGAGGAGAGAACCAAATTGGTCTCCAAGAGCCATTGCCATTATAGAACCTGGAGCAGGGACTAGTTAAGATGGAGTGTGAAATACAAAGATGAGCTTCAAAGAGAATCCATAAATAGAAATGAAATTTAAAAAACCTCAAATCCAAAAGAGGGGCAGAAAAGGATAAATAAAGCAACAAAAAAGAAACGAAAACCCAAATGCATAATAAAATAATAGCTCTAAATCTGCCTATATCAATAATGAATTAATGGACTAAATACTGCAATTAAGAGGCAGAATCGTCAGAACAGATACAGAAGTTAACACCCACCGATAGGCAGTCTACAAAATACAGTTTAAATATAAATTTACAAGTGGGTTGAGGGTAAATGAATGCAAAAAGAAGAAGGCTGGAGTGCTTGTATTAACATAGATAAAGTGGATTTCAAGACATAGAGTCTTACCAGAGACATTTCGTAGTGGAAAAGCAGTCCAGTGAATTCACCAGGAAGATTGACAGTTTTAAATATGTATTCACTAATGAAAGATCTAAAGATAGGAAGCAAAAATAGAGGTGAAGAGAAAAATAGACTTTCTGTGGTTGTAGTTAGCAAATTTAATACTCTTTCTGCAATTGATAGAACATCTGGACAAAAAAATGAGTAAAGAGCCAGGCATGGTGGTGCACGCCTGTAATCACAGTACTTGGGAGGCAGAGATAGGAGGATCACAGGCTTTTTTGTTTGTTTGTACTGGGGATTAAACCAGGGGAGTTCCACCTCTGAGCCACACCCCCAGCCCTATTTTATTTTTTAGTTTGAAATAGGGTCTCACTAGGTTGCTGAGAGTCTCGCTACATTGTCGAGGCTGTCCTCGAACCTGCAATCCTCCTGTCTCAACCTCCCAAGGACTGGGATTACAAGCGTGTGCCACCTCGCCTGGCAGGATCACAGGTTTGAGGCCAGCCTCAGCAACTTTGCAAGGCCCTGAGCAGTTTAGTGAGACCCTGTTTCAAATTAAAAAATAAAATAGGGCTGGGGGTGTAGCTCAGAGGTAGGATGCCCCTGGGTTCAATCCCCAGTACCACAAAAAAAAAAAGATGAGTAAAGAAATATATGAGCCTAACTGATATTTAGAGAACATGATACCTGCTAACTGGGTAATGCACATTCTTTTCAATTACACACAGGATGTTTACTGACTATAAAATGTGTTTAGTTGTGATATGTCTCAATTTTCATTCATTCATTTAATTAATGATTTATTTGTTGGTTTTTTTTTTTTATTTATATAGTGGTACTAGGGATTGAACCCAAGGGCATTCTACTTCTGAGCTACAGCCCCAGCCCTTTTGTTTTTTGTTTTGAAGCAGGCTCTCGCTAGGTTGCTGAGTCTCGCTACATTGCTAAGTTTTACTACATTGCAGGTCCTCAAACCTGCCATCTTCCTGTCTCAGTCTCCCAAGTACTGGGATTATAAGTGTGCATCACCATGCCCAGCTAAGTCTCAATTTTTAAAAGATTGATGATATATAAACTGTGCTTTTTGGCTAGGATGAATTAAATTAAAAATCAAAATATGATATTTAAACATAAATGTTTGGAAATTAAATAACACATTTCTAAATAATCCATGATTCAAAGAAGAAATCACAGCCGGGCGTGGTGGCGCACGCTTGTAATCCCAGTACTTTGGGAGGCGGAGACCGGAGGATCCGGGTTCGCGGCCAGCCTCAGCTCTCGCTCTCTCTCTCCCTGTCTTTCTCTCTCTCTCTCCTTAGTGAGGCCCTCCGTAACTTCGTGAGACCCGGTTTCAAAATAAAGTATAAAAAATAGGGCCGGGGGCGTAGCGCGGAGGTAGAACGCCCCTGCGTTCAATCCCCGATACCGCAAAAAAAAAAAAAAAAACCAAAGAAGAAATCACAAAAGGAATTAAAAAATATTTCAAAATAAAAGGCAGAAGTCAGCAAAAAGAAAACAGACAATAGAAAAAAATTAAAGCTAAAAATTGGTTCTCCAAAATGATGAACAAAATTAACAGAGTCTGATACCGATACAGATGGTCTTGATTGACAGGTTCATATTAAGTCTTTAAATGTGGTAGTGTAAATCCTCCAGCTTCGTCCTTTATCAGGATTGCTTTGACTGTCCTAGTCCTTTGTCTATATAATTGTAGGCTCAGAGTCATGATGACTTTTGTTGTTGCTCTTGTTGTTGTGGGTTGAATTTTCTTGCTTCTTGCCTGCCTGGTGATTTTTTTTTTTTTTTTTTGCGGTACCAGGGATTGAACGCAGGGGCGTTCTACCTCCGCGCTAAACCCCCGGCCCTATTTTTTTATACTTTATTTTGAAACCGGGTCTCACGAAGTTGCGGAAGCCTCACTAAGTAGAGAGAGAGAGAGAGAGAGAGAGAGAGAGCTGAGGCTGGCAGCGAACCCCGATCCTCCGGTCTCCGCCTCCCAAAGTACTGGGGTTACAAGCAGGCGCCACCACGCCCGGCCCTGGTGATTTTTTATGGATGGTAGATCATTGTGACGGGGTGCCAGCTATTTCTGTATTCCTGTGAATATTCTTGAGCTTTATTTTGGGACCCAGTTAAATTGTCTGGAAATCCATTTGGGCTTTGTTTTTAAAATTCGCTTGGCTGGACTAGAGCAAGGTATAGTCCAGCCCCAACTGATTTTTCTCTGCCACTGAGGCAAGTTCTTCTGCGTCCTCCGTCCCCTGCCACATGAATGGCAAGGCTTTCTGGTCTGGCTCATGGGAACGGTGCTGTTCTGTGAGCTTCAGGCATGGTCCCTCTCATCTCAAGGGGTTCTTTCCACACGACTGCGCTGGCGAGTGCTCTGAACGCTCCGGGCTGACGGGTGCCCTCAGGAGTCCTCTGCAGATCTCAGGGGTCCTCTGCAGATCTCAGGGGTCCTCTGCAGTCTCCCGGAGACTCCGGCTGCCTTGGTCTCACCGCCTCCCAGCTGTCTCTTCAGCTGGGGAGTTCACCAGCCCCTCATCCCCACCCCCGGATCACTCCAGGCAGTGTGCTGGGGCGTCCCAGGCTCAGCTCATTGCTTCCTGTCCTCAGAGGCTGCATCCTTCACTGCCTGAGGCTCAAGGCCTTAAAACCTATTTTTCCATATAGTTTGTCCTTTTTGAGCTGTACCCCTAGCCCTTTTTATTTTTTGTTCTGAAACTGGTTCTCACTTAGTTACCAAGGCTGGCCTCGATCCTGAGATCCTCCTGTTTCAGCCTCCCAAGTACTGGGATTACAGGCGTGCACCATCACACCCTGCTACTAAATACTTTGTGTGTGTGTGTGTGGTACTGGGGATTAAACCCATAGGCACTCTATCACTAAGCTACACCCCCAGGCCTATTTTATTTTTTTTATTTGGAAACAGGGTCTTGCTAAATTGCTGAGAGCCTCGCTAACTTGCTGAGGCTGGCTTTGAACCTGCGTTCCTCTCATCTCAGTCTCCCAAGTACTGAGATTACAGGCATGCACTAGGCCTGGCTACTAAATAGCTTTTTAATACTTTTTTATTTTTGAACCATGTGAATATAATTACCTATTTAAAAAGTAAATTTAATGATAAAAATAAATTTTTTACAAAATTCAGGAAGATAGAAAAAACATTTATAATAAAATCAAGAATTAAATAAGTAGTCAGGTATGGTGGCGCACGCTTGTAATCCCAGTACTTGGGAGGCTGAGACAGGAGGATCGCAGGTTCACGGCCAGCCTTAGTAACTTAGGCCATTTGCAACTTAGTGAGATCCTATTTCAAAATAAAAGAATAAAATAGGGCTGGAGATGTAGATTGGAGGTAGAATGCCCCTGGGTTCAATTCCCAGTACCACACACACACAAAAAAAAGTATATGTACTGATTATTACAACTCTATAAAGTATATATTTATGTGCACAAAAATATAAAGACAAGAGTTTTTGTGCTAGGCTGAGTAAATTTTTTATATTCTAGCAGTTATAATGTTTGCATTATACTTGCTAGGGAGTGCAGTCAGCTGTCTTCTTCCCCTCAGCAGAGGATGCTGCCCTGGCCTGTGAGCCCTGGGCCCTCAGCGCACAGCCAGCCGCCTTCACCACAGGAGGATTTCAGCACGTGGGGCTCACCGCGGCTGTGCTGTCAGCCCACACGCAGAGGGAGGAGCGCGATTACGTTGACAGGTTCAGGGAGAAAATCTTATCATCGCCCTACAGCTGCTATCTTCAAGAGAGCAGAAGCAGAGCTACACACTCCTGTGTTCAAGGTAGTTACAGTTTTAAAATGTATTCCATTTGTCTTTGTAGCTGTTAAAAGTCAGATATAGCTATAGTCCCCTCAGGTATTTGTGGGGGATGGGTTCCAGGACCCATCCCAACTGAGATCAAACCCCGTGGGCGCTCAAGTCCCTTACATACAGAGTATTGGCACGTAAACTATGCACATTCTCTGTGTACTTGAACTCATGTCTTCATTAATACCTTATACAACGTTAATAGTTAATACGATATCGTTTAGGGCATTATGATGAAAGTAGGTCTGTATGTGTTCAGTACAGACGCAGATGTTTTTTCTGTTTTTGATCTGTGGTTGGATGTATCTGCAGATGTGAGACCTGCGGATGTGGAGCACTGACTTCAGGAAAGGGGTGAACAGTAGGAGTTGTACTTGAAAGCAACTGACAGACGCTGAAATAAATTCACTTACATCAACAGTCAGTCTGGGGCCTTTATTAAGATCTGAGAAACTGTTCTTATACGAAACTGGTCAGGAGATGCTGACATAAGTTTATTTTATAGCAACAATTTTGATCCAGAATTTTATTAATCTTTATAGAGCTACTTTTTGCCCTCTCTGTGGTAGATATAGTTACTATTAGCAAATGTTCATTCCTTTGTGATCTACTTACAATTACCTATAAATGGTGTTCTCTTCTTCTTCATCTTTATCCTTTTAGGAGATTCTGCTTCCAAGCAGACCAGATCAGCCGGGTGCAAGAAAGGAAAGCACAAACGAAAGAAGCTGCCGGGGCCGCAGGGCAGCGGCAGCTCCAGCGGTGACTTCTGTTCCCGCGTCAGGGGACTGCTTCCGGACGTGCAGCCCTGGCACCCGCCCACTGCCTCTCCACCCCACGCCTCAGGCCTGGCCTTGCCAGCCGCAGTGATGGTTCCCAGCCAGGCCCCTTATCTCCTCCCGGCCTTCCCCTTCCCGGTCGTGACCTCTCTGGGAGGAGGAGACCCCGCAGTCTGGGCGGCTGCACCTGAATGTCCACGTCTGCCGCCTTTGTCCAGTGGCCTGCAGACTCTCGTGGCTTTCCCTGCTCCTCACATGAATGCATGTATGACCATTTTCCTGCAGGACCCCCCCACCTGTCCCCTGTGGTCACCGTCTTTCTCTCCATACCCATTCTCGGGGGTCCCAGGAGCTTCTGAAATGCCACCCTCACTCTCAGCAATGGCCCCAATCCCGGAACCACCTCCTCCAGTCAGCAGCCAGAGGAGAGTGGAGGAGAAATGGGAGACGCAGCGTGAAGAGCGCGCGTTCATCAGTTCTCGGAGCAGCTCACCATTGCAGTTAAACCTGCTCCAGGAAGAAATGCCCAGATCCTCTGAATCCCCTGACCCCATGAGGAGGGACGCCGGTCCAGAAGCTGAGTGTGTAAGTGATGGCGGCCGTGTGAGAGAAAGTAAATATGGGTCCTCACCGAAGGGTGGCCAAGGGTGCACGCCGACAGCCTGAGGGGGTGATCTGTTGCGGCGGCGCTTGGGACCAAGCCTTGTGAGACCGAGCCTCGCGCTGTGGGACGTGTAGGGCGTCTCCTGGCTCCTCTTTGGAGCAGGAATGAAGGAACCCTCTACATCCTGGTTCTGAGACACTCGGGGAGGGTTTTTTCCAAAGTGCCATCTGGCAAGTTGTCTCTCTGAGCGGGGTTCCCTCTACCCTTGAAAATCTGATGCCCAGGTATTAAAGTGAATGTGTTCATTGCCTCTGAAGTGTGTTTTCCCACAACCTGAGGTTATGGTCTGGAAAGATGGGATAAGCCACATGAAAGGATATGAATTCAGCACTCCTACATTTTCACGCATACTTGTAGGACAGCAGGTGGGTATGGAAGACACAGGAGCCGCTTTTTCTCAGTATCATAAAGTAGGCAGTTTATAGCCAGGCGTGGTGGCCCATGCTTATCATCACAGTACTTGAGAGGCTGAGACAGGAGGATTGCAGGTTTGCAGCAGTTTGCAGCCAGCCTCAGCAACTTGTGAGTCCCTCTGAAACTTAGTGAGACCCTATTTCAAAATAAAAAATAAAAATAGGACTGGGATTATAGCTTAGAAGTAGAATGTCCCTCAGTTCAGTCCCCAGTACCACACACACACACACACACATACACAAGAGTAGGCAGTTTATAATTTCATGCTTATACATACCATTTTTAAAAATGAAAAAATTTTGGTCATTTTTCTTTAACTTTTCAAACTCTTTGCCTTAGAAAAGCGTTCTCAGATTTATCAGATTAAACTTGATAATTTGACATTATTTAGGTGTAGAATCCAAGGTAAGTGTGAATATTTACACAAATTCTTTGATCTTCCCCTCAAGGTATTATAATACTCTCGTTTAACAGATGTTCAAAATATGATGATCCAAATCAAGAAAATATGCTCATCTCTGAAAGCCTGGCATCAGCGCACTGCTGAAAACCCAGGGCACGGCCGCGTGTCGGTCACAGCTCTGTCGCTCGTTAGCTTGGACAAGTTACTTAACCTCTTTGTCGTCGTTTCCTTCTTTAAAAAGTGGGAAGGTGGATCCCTCATAGTTTATTCTGAGGATTAAGGGATGTCGTGTGCGCATCTCTCCATGCAGTGGGACTTCATTTTGCCCACTGTTGTATTCTAGAGTTTGGAAGCGTGCTTAGAACATAAAACGTTCAGTATTACATATTTGCTGAACAACAAAAAATAGAGCAAAGTACACATCTGTGTGATGCTCGGCATGTTGCAGGTGCTGAGAGCAGTGCACCTTTCACTTGGTACATGAAGGGGCTTTGGTCACGTTCTCGGGGACAGGCTGAACACGTTTACTTCTCAGTCGTATGTGTAATTGTTCTCTTACGTGATGCCCGGAGTGTTGAAGTGCCTTTTCCCGTGTCCCTCCTTCCAGCCCTGTGTCCTGGGCAGCGGTGGCAGTGGGAACCCTGGTTCTGTGGCCAGCAGCGCCTCCACAGCATCGCGGCTCACGGCGTCTCCCTCTGGAGCTGGGTCTGCAGTCTCAGGTAGTGGATCTGGAAAACCAGTTCTTCAGACTGTCGCCAGGAGACCACTGGGTGAAGGGCTGTCCAGTTGGGGCTCTGGCGCAGAAATCAAGTTTTATCCCCCCCTTTTTCTAGGCTTTCTTGGGGCATATTTACGTACAAAACAAGAATTCTGACAGATGTGTACATTAGTGTAACCAATACGACAGTCACCATAGAAAACACTTCTATTTTTCTAGAAAAATTCTGTGATCCTTTCCAGCCAGTCGCTGTCCTGGTCCTCTGGCTCCGGGCAAACCATTGATTTGCCGTTTGCCACTTTAGTTATGCTCTTTCTATAATTCCCATTACTTGAGTCGGTATGTAGTCTTTGGTGTCAGAATTCTCTCAGAATGACGCTGTGGAGATTGACCCTCATTGTCTGTCTGGTAGTTTGGTCCTCTTTGCTGCTGAGTAGACTTACACTGTGTGGCTGTCCGTTCACCAGTGGGTGGCTGTTGGATCGCCTCTTATCTGGGGGTGATCAGTAATGCTGCTGTGAACATTTGAGGAGCGTGCTTTTGTGGGTGTATGTTTCCATTTCCCTCGGGCACATACCTAGGAGTGACATTGTCAGGTCTTGTGTACGGTGGTTAGCTTTGTTAGACATTGCCGATCTGCGTCCGGAGCGGCTGCGGCAGGACGCCTGCGGGCTGAGTGTGAGGAGCGCTCTCAGCTGGTTGCCGCAGTCTTTGAAGAGTGAGGGCCAGTTTGGCAAATCAGTTTCTGATTTGTTGTTGATGGTTTTTGACAGGAAGCAGTGGCAGCAGTATGTACTTAACTAGTAGCAATTATTCTTCTGGAATCTCCGAAAATGGGCAACAATCTCAGGATGTTCAGAAAAAAGAAGCCTTTCCCAACTTAGCTGAAGAGTCCATCTGGAGAATGATAGAGCAAACACCCGAGTGCATCCTCATGACATACCAGGTGCCTGAGCGGTAAGAAGGCACCGTGCTCTTGTTTTTAAGTGGCAAACCAAACATTTATTTATTTTCTCACGAGGGAGACAAGGAAAAGGGCCAAATCTTTTAATAAGATTGAGGCTTTCTAAGCATCGAGTGTCAAAGGAAAGCTTTAAGGTAGAAGGGACAGTTGAGCGACGAGAAAGACAAGACAGGGGCCTCAAAGACATGCACAGAACACCCTGTAGACCTCACTGTCCTCCCCCAGTGGAGCGAGTTCACCCCGCAGGTGTGTCGAGAACAGCAGGTGCAGCCATCTACTGTGTCAGAGCTGGTGAGCTGTGGCACCCCAGAACCAACACATGCCGTTTCACAGTACCCAATAAATACTTACTGGGGAGTGGGTACAGTCAGTGGAAACACCCAGTAAGAAATATGAGAAGTAACACAATTGTGTCTATGATAAAAGATCTCTATTCAAGTTTGAATGTGTAAAAAAATATTATTTCAAGATAAGAAACAACAAAGCAAACACTTTAAAAGACCCACTTTTTATATTTTTGTGGCTTCTAATGCATTTTTAAATAGAAAGCAGTTTTTAAATGTTTTATACATGCCCTTAGAAAAATGTGTTTTCAGATTTACTCATTTGAAGTCAAACAACAAATGATTTCTTTTTTCTTCCTTTTTTTTTTGGCACTGGGGATTAAACCCACGGATGTTCTACCTCCAAACTACACACTATACCTCCAGTCCCTTTTTTCCTTCTTCTTTTTAAACAGATCTCACTAAATTGCTGAGGCTGGCCTCAAACCTGTGATCCTCCTATCTCAGCCTCCCAAGTACTGGTATTATGGGTGGGTGCCACCACACCTGGCAAGCAACAAATAACTTTTGTGTATGTATGTGTGGTCCTGGGGATTGAATCCAGGAGCATTCTTCCCCTGAGCTACACCCCAGCCATGTTTTATTTTTTATTTTAAAACAGGGTCTCACTAAGTTGCTGGGGGCCTTGCTAAATTTCTGAGGCCAGCCTCAAACCTGTGATCCTCCTGTCTCAGCCTCCCAAGTACTGAGATTACAAGCATGTGCCACCATGCCTGACAACAAATGATTTCTTTTTTTTTTTTTTTTTTTTGCGGTACCGGGGATTGAACCCAGGGGCATTCTACCTCTGAGCTACACCCCCAGCCCTATTTTTTATCCTTTATTTTGAAACCGGGTCTCGCGAAGTTGCGGAGGCCTCACTAAGTAGCTGAGGCTGGCCGCGAACCCGGATCCTCGGGTCTCCGCCTCCCAAGTACTGGGATTACAAGCGTGCGCCACCACGCCCGGCTACAACAAATGATTTCTTAAAGCCAGGGTTACAGTGGTAGTGCCACACGTGTTCAGATCCAAACTAAACAAACGTGTTACTCATCATGAGACAAGAAAACAAAGAATGGTTGTACTTCCCAAGATAGCACACAAATTCGAAGACTTTTTTTAGACTGGTAGAAAAGAAGAGCCAAGGTCAATCCATTTCTTCTATATGCTTCATCCAAACATACAGTTGTTTTCCAGTGAGAAAAAAGGTCCACTTTACTAATGACAAAGAAATGATTCTGATATGTTCTCAATATGCATGACATATATTAACAAGAGATGTCAAGTATATTGCTGACCAAAAAGGAGTGCTATTCTTAGATGACTCGAGGAGAACCTTGTGCCTTCCTCAGGACTATTAACGTTTTGTTTGGGGTTTTGTTGTTGCTGTTGTTTCCAGAGTTAAAGAAGATGTACTGAAAGAAGACCTAGAGAAGCTACAAAGCATGAGACAGCAACAGCCCCAGTTTTCTCTTGGGCAGAAGGAGGAGCTGGCCAAGATGTACTCTTGGATTCAGAGCCAGACTGTCCCTCAAGAAATCCACAGCCAAGTAAGTACAGTAATACAGCCATCCTGTATTGACAGTTGTGTCAGGTAGTGTTCTGTATATGGGTAGTGTTTTTGCATGATCCCACTGAAAAATTTAATCCTGGCCGGGCTTGGTGGTGCACGCTTGTCATCCCAGTACTTGGGAGGCGGAGACCAGAGGATCTGGGTTCGCGGCCAGCCTCAGCTCCTTAGGCCCTCCACAACTTCATGAGACCTGGTTTCAAAATAAAGTATAAAAAATAGGGCCGGGGGTATACCACGGAGATAGAATGCTCCTGGGTTCAGTCCCTGGTACTGCAAAAAAAAAAAAAAAATTTAATCCTCATAATTGATGTAGGTGGTATTATCTCTGCTTTACTGATAACGTAAGGTAAGCATACATTAATTTTTTTCTTTGCTATACTGAGGATCAAACCCAGGAGCACTCTACCACTGAACTACATCCCCAGTCCTTTTTATTTTTTATCTTGAGACAGGGTTTGCTAAATTGTGGAGGCTGGCCTTAAACTTACAATCCTCCTGCTTCCACCTCCCCAGTCACTGGGATTACAGGTCTCCATCACCACGTCTGGCTTCTCCCTTACATTTGAAGGAGTTTGGGCAGATATAGGAGTCTTGGTTAATAGCTTTTTCTTTAAGCACTTTTATTATATTGGCTCACTGCCTTTTGGCCTCCAAAATTTCCAATGAGATATCTGCTGATAATATGATGATTGTATATGATGAATCCTGCTCCCCTTGCTGCTTTTAAGGTTCTCTCTTTGTCTTCGGCTTTAGACGGTTTGACTATAATGTGTGTGGGCCTCTGAGTTCATCCTACTTGTAGTTCATAGAGCTTCTTGGATAGTTTTATTCGTGTCTTGCGTTAAATGCGGAAAATTTTCAGCCATTATTTTTCCACTCTCTGTTCCATTCTCTCCCCTTTTTCTTCTTTTTCTTTCCAGTGTGAGTCTGCGTGTGTGTGTGTGTGTGTGTGTATGTGTGGTTTTACTGGGGATGGAATCCAGGGGCATTCTACCTCCATGCTACACCCTCAGACCAATTTTATTTTTTGTTTTGAAACAGGGCCTCGCTAAGTTGCTGAGACTGGCCTCAAACCTGCGATCCTCGTGCGTCGGCCTCCCAGCTCCCCTCTTCTTCCTTGACTCCACGGTACTCACGTTGCTGCTCTCGGGGTGCCCCGCGTACATGGGCTCTGCTCACTTCCTCAGTTGACGGTTTCACTTGTCCCGTGGTCACGTTCCCAGTTCTTGCTGCTGTCACCCAAATCTGCCTTCAAATCCTTCTAGGGAACTTTTCATTTCTGTTTGGTCTTTTCAGGTACAGAATTTATTTTTTGGTTTCTTTTTACATTTTCTATTGCTTTATTGATTTTTCTATTTTTTCAAAAATTTTTATTGGTGCATTATGACCATACATCACAACGCGATTCAAAGTGATAGAGACAGACATGCACACAGCACTTGGTGAGCTCCCCACAGGCTCCGACCCACTCTCTCCCCTTCCTTGTAGATCATATTGAGATTGGCATTGATAATTTAATATTTGTACATCATGTCAATTGAAGTGTTTCCTTCATCAACTCTCCCTCCCCCACCCACTCTCTCCCCTATACCCCCTCCATCTCTGCCCTAGAAACTCCACTGGGGTCTCCCCTCCTTTGTCGGGAGTCTCTTTGTATCCCAGTTTCTCCCTAGCTTCCACATATGAGGGAAAACATATGACCTTTCATTTTCTGTGACTGACTGACCTCACTTAGTATAGCATTCTCTAGTTCCATTCATTTTCCTACAAATGACATAATTTTATTCTTTAAGGCTGGGTAAAATTCCACTGTGTGTATATCCCATGATTTTGTAACCCATTCATCCGTTGATGGACGCCTAGGCTGGTTCCATAATTTGGCTACTGTGAATTGTGCTTCTGTGAACATAGATAGGCAGGTATCACTATGGTATTGTGGTTTCAGTCCCTTTGGAAAGATCCCCAGGAGTGGTCTGGCTGGGTCGGATGGTGGTCCCATTCCCAGCCTTCTGAGGAACCTCCACACTCATCTCCAATGCAGCTGTACTAATTCACAATACCACTAACAATGTGTAAGAACTCCTACTTACCCACATCCTTGCCAGCATTTATTAGTGTTTGTATTTTTGATGATTGCCATTCTAACTGGGGTTAATGGAATCTCAGTGTAATTTTGATTTGCATCTCTGATTGCTAATGATGTTGAACATTTTTTCATATATTTATTGGTCATTTATATTTTTTCTTTTGTGAAGTGTGTTTAGTTCACGTGTCCATTTTTTTTATTGGGTTACCTGGTTTTTTTAGTGTTAAGTTTTTTAAGTTCTTTGTGTATTCTAGATATTTGTCTTCTATTAGAGGACTAGCTGGCAAAGATGTCCTATTCTGTTGATTCACTCTCTTAAGATTATTGATGGTTTCCTTTGCTGCACAAAAGATTTTTTTTTTTTTTGGTGGTGCTGGGAATTGAACCCAGAAGCATTCTACCTCCAAGCTACACTGCCAGCCCTTTTTTAAATTTTTATTTGTAAACAGGATCTTGGTAAGTTACTGAGAGCCTCACTAAGTTGCTGAGGCTGGCTTCGAACCTGCAATACTCCTATCTCAGCCTCCCAAGTACTGGGATTACAGGTGTGCGCAACCATGTCCAGCAAAGCTTTTTAATTTAGTGCCATGCTTACTAATTCTCATTTTAATTTCTTGTGCTTCGGGGGTCTTATTGAGGAAGTTTCTACCAGTGTCTGTATGTTGGAACATTGGTCCTATGCCCTTTTCTAGTAATTGCTAAGTCTCTGGTCTGATTTCCAGGTCTTTGATCCATCTTGAATTGACTCTTGTGCAGGGTAAGAGGTTGGGGTTTTATTCCATTTTTCTACAAATGGATAACCAGTTTTCCCAACACCATTTGTAGAAAAAGCTATCCTTTCTCCAGCATATATTTTTGACACCTTTGTCAAAAATCAACTGACCATAGTGTGCGGGTTTGTTTCTGTATCTCGTATTCTTTTCCGTTGGTCTCTGTGTCTGTTTTTGTGTCGTTATCATGCTGTTTTTATTATTATAGCTCTGTAAGTATACCTTGAAGTCAGGTATCGTGAGGCCTCCTGCATGGTTCTTATTGCTGAGAATTGCTTTGGCTATTCTGGGTCTTTTGTTTTTCCGTATGCATTTTAGGACTGATTTTTTCTAACTCTGTGAGGAATGACTTTGGTATTTTAATAGGGATTGCATTGAATCTGTAGATCACTTTTGGTAGAATGGCCATTTTGATGATATTTATTCTCTATCTAAAAACGTAAGAGATCTTTCCATCTTCAGAGGTCTTCAGGTCTTCAGTTTCTTTAGTGTTTTATAGTTTTCATTGTAGAGATGTTTTGTCTCCTTTGTTAGATATATTCTTAGGTAGTTTATCTTTTTTTTTTTTTTTGCGGAACTGGGGATTGAACCCAGGGGCATTCTACCTCCGAGCTACACCCCCAGCCCTATTTTTTTATTCTTTATTTTGAAACAGGGTCTCACTAAGTTGCAGACAGCCTCACTAAGTAGCCAAGGCTGGCCGCAAACCTGCGATCCTCCTGTCTCAGCCTCTCAAGTACTGGGATTACAAGCGTGCGCTACCATGCCCAGCTGGTAGTTTATCATTTTTGAGGCTATTATAAATGGAATTATTTTCCAGATTTCTATCTCAGTGGATTCATGATTGGTGTATAGAAAAGGTGTTGATTTTTGTAATTGACTTTATATCCTGCTACTTTGCTGAATTTGTTTATCAGCTCCAGAATTCTTTAGGTCGAGTGTTTTGGATCTTCTAAGTATACGATCATGTCCTCTGCAAACAGAGATCATTTCATTTCTTTTTTCCTATTTGTCTTCCTTTGGTTTCCTTGTCTTGCCTTATTGATTTGGCTAGAGTTTCAAGTACTGTATTGAAAAGGAGTGGTGATGACTTTTACATTTTGTTCTTGTATTGTTTTCTTGTTTTTTCCATGTCTTCCTTCAGTTCTCCAAGCATCTTTAGGGTGGTTCTTTAAAGTCTTTGTCCAGCAAGTCTGCCATCTAGTCTTTCTAAGAAACCATTTCTGTTGGGTCCCCCCCACCCATGGGCCATACTCTCCTGTTTCTTATGCTTGTCATTTTGTTGTTGTTGTTGTTGAAAACTGGGCTTTTCAGTCTATCATGTAGTAACTCTGGGAATCAGATTCTTCCCCCTTCCCCACAGCTTGCTGATTTTGAGTTTTGTTTCTGTTTTTGATTGTTATAGACTGTGTCTGTGCTAGAGATCAGCAGGAAGTATAAACCTAAGGATTTCTCCGGCCTCTTTAAATTCTGTACCTTTCCCTGGACATTGCATGGTGACTCTCCAAAATTCTCCCATATATATATATATGGTTGCTTTTAAATGTCCTAGACTTTAAATGCCTGCCTCTCAGAAGGGGGAAACACACTATAGCACATGAAGTATATACACAAACTTGTAAGACTCAATCACTATGCGGAGCACGAAAGGGAGGGAAGGGGGAGGGAATAGGGTGGGATTTGAGGGAGGGCTAAATGAGCAATGTGTGCATGTATGATGCTGCTACCCTGATGTGTATCAAAATGTATAATTACGATGCGCCAATAAATGAAAAACAAAAATATATAAATAAAAAAAAGAAGGGGGAAAGAGAAAAATGAAGGCTGGTGGTGGCTAGAAAAAAGAAAAGGGTTCTGGCCCTTTAAGTCTCCGGAGGTTGCTTCAGCTGGAAGGACTGGCAACAGCGGGAAGAGGGGTACAGCCATGGCTGCCCCCTGTATGGCTACATCTCCACAACCAGAAGCAACCAGCAATCAGAACACAGATCCTCAATTTTTGGAGGACAGGGCCCTTATCTCCCACCCTGACTCCCATGAGCTGCATGCAAGCTGAGTTTGACCATCCTCGGTTTACCATCTAAGCCTGCCCCCGGACGTTGCAGGCTTCAAACAGATGCTCCAAAGATTGTTGTCTAGGTGGGGAGACAGATTCCTGACCTTCCTGCTCTATCTTCTTCCCAGAATCCCCCCCCCCATTTTCAAAGAAAATAATGAGTGTCTGCCATAAGCAAGGTTAAATAGGATTTTACCAAAAAGCAGATGCTATGCTAGTTACTGTGTCTTTCTTTTTTCTTTTTTCTTTTTTTTTTTTGCTGGGGGGGGTGGCAGCTGGTACTGTGGATTGAACCCAGGAGCGTTCTACCTCCAAGCTACACCCCCTGCTCTTTTTATTTTTTGTTTTGAAACAGGGTCTCACTGAGTTACTAAGAGTCTCACTAAGTTGCTGAGGTTGGTCTCAAACCTGAGATCCTCCTGTCTCAGCCTCTCAAATACTGGTATTACAGGCATGCACCACTGCTCCCGGCTCAGTATCTTTATTTTTAAAATAAAAATAGAAGGACCTATGAAGAATGAGCCCCAAAACAATTTAAGCAAAAGTATTTAAACAGTTTCTGCCATTTACCTTCTAATAATAAAACGTGGACTATAATGGATATTTTCAAACACCAGTAAGTTAGAGGGTTAGAAATAGGTTGCTTGGCCAGCCTTTTACTGACTTAAAAACTCTCCAGACGGTCCTAATAAATAACGCATCTACTTGTGTTCTCTCTGGAGAGCTGTGCCACCTGTGACAACAGCGGGCCAGTCGGTGATGCTGCGGAATCCCACGGGCAGCAGCCAGCAGAAGACGGCGTCGAGTGACCGTGAAGATGTCCCTTCGCACCTTACCAGGACCTGCGTGACCCCGACCTCTCTGTGTATCTCTACAGCTGACCCGTGGCCATGAGGTCATCATCCACACGAAGACTTTCCCTTCTTGCTTTTTTAATAGACATCCTTTTTCTGAAGCAGATATTGTATATAGTATCTTCTCTTTGTCATGATATGCTAAAACTGCCAATTAGGCTTGCTTTCTAGGTTAGCTATTTTCTAAAGAGATTGGATTGGCTTTAGAGAGGTGTGTGTGTGGCAAAACCTTCAGACATCACCCAAAATAAATTATAAGAATAGCTAAAATGAGCCCCAGACCTTAGCCCCGGTTGTTTTGTTCTGTTGTTACATAAATCATTTTCCCCTGTTAGAGTACTTGAAGAAATCCCACCAGAGGGTCATACGCTTCCCATAATGTAATGCTCATCTCGGCTCTGTATGGCTCGGTGCTTCCCCTCCATGATGAAGACAAGATATTCTAGTTCTCTTCCAACATAGAGTATATTGTCCACTAATAAATCGGGAAATGCCTAGGTTTTAGGGCTGAATTTTGATCTTCATTCTTATTGATGCATTTTGACTTTCTGCCTTTCACTGAAAGGCTTAAGAATCCATCAGTTTACAAGGGGTTCATTCTTTGGAATATTTAAATTTGCATTCTTAGTGTAATGTTAAAACAGAAGAGCTTCTTACTCAACCAGTAGTGTTTCTCTTTTTAAAGTTTTTTGTTTTAAAAATATGACTGTAAAAAGCTTCAAAAGTTACATGTTAATATTGTTCTTACTACATTTGTGTTTAAATGTTTGGTCTTAACCAAAACTAACTGTTAACTCTTTTTTTTTTCTTCACTGAATTTATACAAAGAGGTCTCTCCATGCCGACCAGAGGTCTGATTGGCACTGCCTTGTTTTTGCCCTGAACAAGGGTCAGTGTTTGGGGACTACGCAGTGAGAAGCTGCTCCAGGTGAGCTCGGAGGCCCTGGCCTTCGGGGGCTGCAGAGTCCCCCGACTCCGCACGCTCTGTGCCACTTCCGGTGTGTTTTTTAAGAAGTGAGTGATTGTCACATGATAAGTCCGCTCACTCTCTGGTGCTCTTTTGAGAAGTCCGGTATTCCTTCTCAAACTTGGAATGAGAGATGAAATTCATACCCATGCAGTTCAGAAGAAAATAGAAGATAATGAAGGTTACAGTAACCTTTTATTTTTTATATAACTTGCAACAAACTAACTTATTTTTCTTTTCTTTCTCTTTTGTTTTTTAGGAGAACATTTCTTTCTCCTTTGAAGTTTTATAGCTTTTTATAAATGCAATGTCATAATGATTAGGAGAATTGATCTCTTTATCCATGACTGCTGAACCCTGATTCTCCAATCCTGTAGCTCAGATTTCCTTTGTAAAGTAGTGGTTTCTAAATGATCATTCAGTCTTCAGGTGTCAAAACCATTTTCAGATGCTGCCTTTGACATCGTGGAATTTTCTAATATTAAGCAGTCCCGTGCAGATAGTGCTGTTTTATGAATAGGGAACTCTCATGTTCTGCTCCATCTTGATAGCTAAATGATTTCTGAGGTCTTTGTGTTGATCAAGTTGTATGGTATTTTTCCCCTTGGTAAAATCAAGTTAAAGAGTTATCCTGTATCTTGTCCACTGATGACCTTCTGTAATAGTAAATTTTAGTTTCTGTAATTCAAAAATGATATTTGGAGCTATCAGGATCATTCTGCATTTATGTATGCATATGTTAAACTTTATGTTCTCTAGTTCTATGAGCCCTTCTTTTTCATTGCTTCTGGATATTTGTTTTATCTAAAATTGCTCATTTCTTTGCCTTAGTGCACGTTGTATGGAGTGTCTATTATGCGAGGCTTGATTTGAAACTGGTGCTTGTGTAGACAGATCTGTAGAACCATCGATCAGGTCTCTCCTTTTGGTAAGAATATTCGTGCATCTGGAGATGGTCCCTGCCGCTGGACATGGCGGGTTCAGCAGCGCTCTGCCGCCCCCCACGGGGGCCTCGCCCAGTGGAAACCTTGTTCACACTCATCAGCTTTTTGTATTAATGACCATTGAAATTGGTAATAAACGTGTATAGTATAGGCTTCAATGTTTACATAAATGTTACCCAGAAAGCTTTATTTTCTTGGGCCAGAGGCCATGATTTATGAAAAACAACACGCTGTATGAATGGAACAGTTTTCAATTAAATGAAACTTTATAATTCACAAAGTAAATTTAATCCGAATCAAAAATTTGTTTCAACTGGATTTATAATTGAATTTACCTGCTTTTAATGGTTATTAACAATTTTAATTGGGTATCTTTTTTAAGTGAAGACAATAAACTGAGCACATGTAGAACATGAGACGTTTTCCTGCGTGTTAGGCCTCACGTCCTGAGGCGGTGTCCTGTGGTCCCTGGTAGGTCCACAGTCGGCCCAGCGCCGCCCGCAGAGGCCACGAGGCCCGGGCCCTGCTGTGCCGACGAGCAGGCGGTGCCCGTTCATTAGCTTGTTGAATCCTCACTTCAGCACTGCGAAGACTTTCTTGGGTCCTAAATATATGTATATATACACTTTAGTACTTAGTAATTTTAATGCAATTTAATGAAATCCAATTATCAAGATTACAGACTCTGTAGGGTGAACATGTGTATTATTGGTAGCAATAAAGTCTAGAAATTAAAATATGGAACAAGATCCAGAAGCCAGCAGGACTTTTAAATGTTAGACCTATCAAGTCACCGGTGCCTTTCTGTAACCGCAACATTGGCAAGGATAGCCGCTCTGTGTCCCCGGGCGTGCCTCCCGGAAGCACTGCACTAGACCTCACAACCGCCCCTCCAAGCAAGCCTCACCTCACAGAGGGCGCTGGGCGGGGCTCCACTGCTGGAGGCCTCGGTGCTGCATGGTGGGAGGTGGCTTTGGAACCTCTGTCACTAAAACACGGAGGGGTTCCGAATGCCACAGTGGAGGTCCACTGTTGAGGTCTTTCTGCCGTCCTACGTTGAGGAGCGGTGTTTGAGCTCAACGCTGAGGGATGGCGTGGCGTTCTCGTGGCTGTCCTCTCTGCGTGTTTCTGAGATCATGCCCCGCTCTTCACATACAAAGCATCTTTCCCTACAGATGTGTCCTCGATGTCTTCAATCAGGAAAGCTTTACCAACCCTGCACCCTGCGAGAGAGCGGTGACGGCTGCTGACAAGGTGAGCGCCGTCGCAGGCTGCCGTGCAGTGCGTGTGGCCCTGGCACTGCAGGTAGAGGGAGGAGGGAAGGACGGGCCCAGGCAGGGCGGCTCGGGTTCCCCTGAAAACCCAGCTCTCGAAGCCACACGGGGCCCTTGGTGCGCAGACCAGATATTCCACACATGTGCAGCCCACATTGCTATAGACATGCTGGTGGAACATAAATTAGTACTTACACATACAAGTGGTTTTTAAAGATTAATAAACTGGGGCATTTCTTTCATTCCACGATCTTAAGTCCTACCTCAGCCTTTTCTCTATAAGAAACAACAATAATCTTCCCCTAAAATAAGTGAACTTTGACCCTTGAGCCAACAAAAAATGATCAAACATGTTTTGGTGTGAAAATATTTTCAAGTGTTCAAGACCGAGGTCAGCTAAGGGAGAGAGACTGAGCACATGAACTTTCCCTGTTGGAACCTAGGGGAATTCACTGTCCCCATAAAGCCCTCCTTCAGATGGCCTTCGCTTTGAAGATCTTTCTAAGTTATGGTACTGCTTTTTTATAAAAGCAATGTAACAGCTGGGCATGGTGGTGCATGCCTGTAATACCAGTACTTGCGAGGCTGAGACAGGAGGGATCGCAGGTTCAAGGCCAGCCTCAGCAACATAGGAGACGCTCAGCAATGTAGAGCGACCCTGTTTCAAAACAAAAAGGGCTGGGGGTGTAGCTTGGAGGTAGAATGTCTCTGGAGTCAATCCCCAGTACCACACACACCAAAAAAAGCAATAACTCATGTTATTTTGTGTGTGTGGGGGGTGGTACTGGGGATTGAACCCAGGGGCATTCTACCTCCGAGCTACACCCCCAGCCCTATTTTTTTTATTCTGTATTTGGAAACAGGGTCTCACTAAGTTGCAGAGGGCCTCACTAAGTAGCTGAGACTGGCTGCAAACCCAGATCCTCCTGTCTCAGCCTCCCAGGTACTGGGATTACAAACATGCCCCACCACGCCTGGCTAACTCATGTTATTTTTAAGAATTGAGAGGATATCATAGCTAAGTCATTTATTTAAGTGATTTGTACTTTGATGATTTTTACTAAGTCTTCTGTGGCTTTTTGTTCTTACTATTTGCATCTGCTCATTTATTAGCTTTACTTTCAAATCTCCCAAGAAATTCTCTGAATTGAAGGAAAATTAAGATTTTCAGGACATGCTGATAAGTAAAACAACCACTCATGGTACTTGCAAAACAGAGGGTTTATTTTCCAGGAACGGACAAGGTGTGGCTCGCCTGGGTTTTCTTCAGTTTTCAAGTCCCATGTCCCCGCGTCTCGTTTTCTTAGTTGGGTGTTTCTGAGGTGACGGGGGGGGGGGGGTGGCACGCATCTCGCTTCAGACGCAGTATTTCCAGAAGCATTCCAAGCGGGTCCCCGGCTGCTTGTGCTGCTTCCTGGTTTTGGCCAAAAGCTTACTCAGTAAGACGTTAGGATCTTGTCTAGAGAAAGCCTGGAACCAGAACAATCCAGAAGGACAGGTAAGTTATCAGTGAGTTCAGAGTCCTACAAGAAAAGGGACCTTTAGCCACACCGTCAGACCCCTGGGCTGCAGCTGTGGCGAGCAGTTCTAGGCTCCTCCAGTTCCTCCTCGTGGCTGTTCAGCCCCGTGGTCGCCATGAGCTTTCCTGAACCTCACTGGCCTATGTCTGTGTAAATCACGGTCAGTAATACTCTGCACGTTTACTGTATTGTGTGTAGCGCGGATCTTTTGTCTTGAAATTAACGTCTTCACAGTGATCCTGAGTTTTCTTCTTATTCTTGAACTAAATGGGCACATCCTACTAATCTGTATGATTTTAGTCTTTAATCATAATCTTCTATTCAGAAGAATATAAACATCTGAGCAATAACTAGCCACATGTAGAAGCCATGACGCCCCCTGGTGGCTAGTTGATGCCACTGGGGACCTCGAGTGGTGCGCGCGCCTCTCCAGAATTCAGTGTACAGAGTCCAGTGTGTATTTGTGCCAGTGTTAATGGGTATTACAGCCAAAGAGGTGCTACTGGTCAAAATATTGGGGAAATGTTTGTTTAAAGTTAAGTAAGTCTCAGTCAGGTGCAGTGGTGCACACCTGTAATCCCAGTGCATGGGAGGCTGAGAGAGGAGGATCAGAAGTTTGAGGTCAGCCTCAACAACTTAGCAAGACCCTCAGCCATTTAGTGAGACCCTGTTTCAAAATAAAAATAAATAGGATGGGGATGTAGCTTGGAAGTAGAATGCCCCTGGGTTCAATTCCCAGCACCAAAAAAAAAAAAGTTAAATAAGTCTTGATCGCGAGTTTTCCTGTAAGGCCTTCATGTGCTCCTGTACCCAGAGCTGCCACAGCAGGCGGGGCTGGAACCTCCCTGAGGGGGCGATGGACCGGGCTTTCCAGGGGTTGATAATGCCCAAACACACACTTTGAGTGTCCCAGGTCTGAATCGCACACCACTTCTAACCATTGGATTTTCTCATCATTTCCCACCCTGTCCAGCCCTCTCGCCACACCCAAAGTCACGGACGCTCCTCCCTTAGACTGTACCGTGGCCGCTGCATGGGGGCCGGGGCTTGCTGATGCCGGGGTGCGTCAGGAGGGCCTGGCTGCGGGCTGAGCGCCTGCCTGTCGCACACGCTTCCAAGAGATTCCAGAGCTGCTGGAACTTGGGTCATCAAGACAACAAATGACACCGCACGAGACAGCCGACTCGAGCAGGGACCTGGACTGTTGGTTTTTATTCTCTTTCAACTTGTTGTAATTTACTCAAAACAGGCATTTAATTTCATTAATCATTTGATGTAGAATTTAAAATGAATCATAATATGGAAAAATTAATGCTTTGGGCACAACACTGGCCAATTATTTCCAAGTGAGAGTTCCACCAAGAACATTTTTTGTGTGTGTGGTACTGGGGCTTGCGCCCAGAGGCATTCTACCTCTCACTAGGTTAAGAGTCTCACTAGTTGCTGAGGCTGTCCTCGAACCTGCGATCCTCCTGTCTCAGCCTCCCAAGCACTGGGATTACAGGCGTGAGCCACCACGTCCGGCTCCCCAAGAACATTTCTAATCTGTGAATTGAGGAGCCTGTAAAATCGGGCATACCACTCACTGTCATGAATAGTCACTTACCTTTCTCGGATTTCCTCTTGGGGTAAAAATATCGGTACTGGGATCTGGAAAACAAGTTTGAAACCAACTTGTCAGCTCTGTTGATTCTATTTTACAATGATTCTAAAGCATGCACAGCAGAGCCGGGCGTGGTGGTGCACGCTTGTAATCCCAGTACTTGGGAGGCTGAGACCGGAGGATCCGGGTTCGCGGCCAGCCTCAGCTATTTAGTGAGACCCTGTTTCAAAATAAAGAATACAAAATAGGGCTGGGGGTGGAGCTCGGAGGTAGAACGCCCCTGGGTTCAGTCCCCAGTACCACAAAACAAAAAACATGCAAAACAGGGCTGAATGGTGTGTAGCTTCCAGTCTCAGGCAGACCGAACCAGCATTTTTTTTTTTTTTTTTTGGGTGCTGGGATTGAACTCAAAGGCATTCTACCTCCAAGCTATACCTCCAGCCCTATTTTTTATTTTTATTTTGAAACTGTGTCTCACTAGGTTGATGAGAGTCTCACTACTTGCGGAGGCTGTCCTCGAACCTGCAATCCTCCTGTCCCAGCCTCCCAAGTACTGGGATTACAAGCGTGAGCTACCACGCCTGGCTTCACAGCAGCATTTCTTGAATGCAGACAGTTCTTGCCTCTGGGATTCACAAAAGGCAAATGGCGCTGTTTGCTCAGTAACTTCGCAGTTCAATCATTTATCAAAAACATCGATAACCACTGAACTCCTCGCTGTTAAACGCCATCTATTGAAAGGCTCCGTATGGTTTCTAGAATGTCCTACGCATTGGATCAGTGCCTAGACAAATACGATAGTCGTGGAGAAAATAGCCAAAGCTGACGTTTTATTGGTTACTTTATGTACAACTTGCTAAGCGTTTTGCTTGCATTCTTTCGAATCTTCAAAATAACCATAAGAGCTGGGCGTGGTGGTGGACGCCTGTAATCCCAGTACTTGGGAGGCTGAGACAGGAGGATCGCAGGTTTGAGGTCAGCTTCAGCAAGTAGTGAGACTCTCATCAACCTAGTGATACCCTGTTTCAAAATAAAAAGGGCTGGGGGTGTAGCTTGGAGGTAGAATGTCCCTGTGTTCAATCCCCAGCACCACAATTAATTAATTAATCATGAGAGGTGAATTTTTTTAATCATTCCTGTTTACTGTTAAGAAACTGGGTTTCAGAAAGATTCAAGGATTTAACCAGGCATGGTGGTGCACGCCTGTAATCCCAGTACTTAGGAGGCTGAGACAAGAGGATCGCAGGTTCAAGGAGACCCTTAGCAATGTAGTAAGACCCCCGTTTCAAAATAAAAAGGGCTGGGGGGTGTAGCTTGGAGGTAGAATGTCCCTGGATTTTTTTATACTTTTATTGGTGCATTATGCCCCTGGATTTAATCCCCAGCACCACCAGAGAGAGGGCAAGGGAAAGGGAGAGGAGAGAGATTTTTGGTAATTTGCTTAAGTGGGAAACCAGGATTCAACACTGCACTTGTTGGAAACTGAGATGCTCGCCAGTGCCCCAGCCCCTAAAGAAAGAGAAGCTGCTGGGGTGTCGCGTACAGCCTGGTGCTGTGGGGGAGGGGTGAGGATCGACGATGGCAGAGGGAGGCTTTGGACCAAGAGGGGAGAGTGTTGGGTAACTTATTTCATATAACTCTTCTTTATACTCCAAGATAGGGCTTCACTTCCTCTGAGAAGAGAGAGTAAATTCAGGAGCAACATAAACCACCTAGAAGCGCACAAGTCGCCTCACCTGCTTCCCGGAGCCCGGCTCCCCTCTCTGTCCCCAGCACCTCTGGCAGCAGCTGCAGGGCGGAAGCGCCTCTCGGCTCCTCCACAGCCCACCTCGCATCTTCATCCAGAGCTGCAGAGTGAAAGCAGAGAGGGGTGACTCGGATTAGCCCTCGGGCCCTCGGTCCTGTTCCCTCTGTCTCTGGGGAGTACCAGGCACAGGGAGACAAATACTAGAAAACCTTCAGATGTGAAGTTCAGGATGAGTGCTATTTTGATGGAGACGTGAAAGTGCTTCTGTCTACTTTGCAAGCCAGCAGAGCACAAGTCAAGAGATGTGGGCTAGGTACGGTAGTGCACACATGTAATCCCAGTACTTGGGAGGCTGAGACAGGAGGATCGCAGTTTTGAGGCCACCCTCAGCAACAACAAGACTCTCAGCAACTTAATGAGACCCTGCCTCAAAATAAAAATTAAATATAAAAAGGGCTGGGTGTGTAGGGCTCGGAGGTAGAATGCCCCTGGTTTCACTCCCCAGTACAAAAATGAAAGAGAGAGAGAGAAGGGGGGGGGGCGTGTGCGTCTCCTGTCGCCTCTTCACAGCCTGTGTGACTTGCCATGCGCCCCACCTGCCTGGAGCAGGAGGGAGGGCTCAGCCCGGGACCCCGAACGCCAATTAGGCTTAAAAAGTCGGCTTGGTCCTCAGTCCTTCTCTAGCCACTGTGGCCAGTTGTCTTTTGTCTTTAAATATCTGGGTGGTTGAGCGCTGCGTGCAGGTACGTTCGTATCACTTTGAATCTCACTGGGATGTACAATGACATTGCACCAATCAAAGCACAAAATAATTATCTGGGTGGCGCACTTAGGAAAAGCAAAGATTGCTTATATTCTTCCTGTAGCAAACGGTGGCAGCGCCTCGCCTCTCGCTGGACTTTGAGATGGGGATGCAGTTACTATTATACTTGAAAGGATCCGCTTCACCCACACGGCTTTCCCAGCGTGGAACGTGACCAACCGGGCAGCTGGCACCTAAGGTGCATGGTAAGTGTTACGAGGTGTGGGGAGGGGGACTGGCCTCGGGGTGGCCCTTGGCCAGGTGCTGCTGTGTTGGATCTGAGGCTCAGGGGGATTGGGCTGGGGGGAACACAGCACACCCCTATCGCCCTCGCCTGCTACCCGCGACCTTGACAGCGTGAGGCTGCGGAAAGATGGCTGAGCGCAGACAGGGTCTTTCTGAAGAATACTAATGAAAACGGTGCAAGGTGATCCTGTGTCGATGGTTAGGTCGTGAAGGATCACTCGTGGAGAAGTAAACAAAAGAGAAAATATGTGGCAAAAATTCCAAGGTAAGTCCCTTCCACCTGTTTGGAATTTGAGTGAGAGGCCACTCTCGTTGCACCTGTTTCTTTAAAATTGTAATAATTACAGGTAAGTTTTAAGGATGATATTAATATCTGAATATTCACTCTTGATTTCTTCCAACAATGGTTATCATCCCTTTTTAATTAACAGGATTATTCTCAACATATTTATTTCTTGAACTAATGAAGAGGTAAGAACAAAGTAAGGTTCTACTTGATTGATATATTTTTTAAACTCAACTTGGGCTTGAATGAACATACATCAGAAGGAAAAGGTAAATATATTTGAAAGTCTATGATGTCCCTACCTCCAGCTCAACATTTTTTTCTTAAGCCCTTTTGTTTCATAAAACACATGTCAGAGGATTGCTTTTTAGCATAAAATATAAACACATCACTCATCTTTCAGTGGAACAACCATTTCTACACCCAACCAGTTCACTTATAAACTAAAAGTAATGATATTTTAAACTTAGTGCAATTTTTATAAGTGGAAAAGAAAATATATTGACCAAGACAAAAGTTGAAATCACCAAAGCGACATGAAATAAGCAATACTACTCTTCTCCTTTTACATATTAGAAAGAGAAAAGTGTGCCCATTACTAGATCTACAATGTGCAGCGTGCCCCTAACATTCTTTTCAAGGTTGGGACCATCCATTCGACAAGACAAGATCCTCTAAGGAGGAAGCCCATTCTTAGGTCTAGCAAGACATTGAAGGCCTGTGGAGACTCTTTCAAGATAACATACAAGACTCCTCTTACCTGGGAGCAGAGGTGATGTGTCCCCAGAGACAGTGACAGGAAGAGATGCGAGAGGACGTAAGGCTCCTATAAAAAGCAAGCAGCAGACGGCCAGCTTGTACATGCCTGGGAGGTGCTGAAAGCCTTCCTTCCTGGCTTCTCTCGTGGAGAACTTGCAGCGTGCTCCTTCTCATTCTGTGATCACTGATTATATATACCATCCTGTGACCTCATATCATCCCCTCCAAAAAAAAAAAAAGTGAAATAAATTTATTGGCTGTGGAGGCTAAAAGGCAATCACTTTGCATTGATGTAATTTTTCAAAGTAACAATTCATAGACAATAAATTTGCTGTCCTGTTGCCTAGTGGACAAAGTAGGTATTATATAAAGAACAGTTTAATAATCTGGCCAGAGGAGTAGCTCGGCAATAAATCAGGAGTTAGAGAAAGGGTCAGACATGAGTTGATGTGTCTGAGGCAGGAGACATGGATTGATGAGTCCCGCGGCAGTGACGCAGAGCATGGCATGAAATATATGGGCTTCCCTTTTTCTTTTCTTTTCTTTCTTTTTTCTTTTTTTTTGGTGGTACTGGGGATTGAACCCAGGGGCATTCGACCTCCGAGCTACATCCCCAGCCCTTTTTTTTTATTCTTTTATTTTGAAATAGGGTCTCACTAAGTTGCAGATGACCTCACTAAGTAGCTGAGGCTGGCCACGAACCCGGATCCTCTGGTCTCAGCCTCCCAAGTACTGGGATTACAAGCCTGCACCACCAGGCCTGGCTCCTCTTTTCTAATAGATGAGGTGTTGTGTTGTGTTGTGTTGTGTTGTGTTGTGTTTGGGGCTCTGGTGACTGAGGAATGACCATGAATGGACTAACACTTAAAACCAGTTATTTAAAGTAGTGAAGATGAGTTAAAATAGATACAAACCTTGCTCAAGGCGCAAGTCTAGTACATACACTTGACCTCATGTAAAACTACATACCCTTGAGTCTTCAGAGAAAGAAAAGAACTTTGCTGCTGGGTGTGGTGGTGCATGCCTGTAATCCTTATACTTGGGAGGCTGAGACAGGAAGATCGCAGGTTCGAAGCCAGCCTCAGCAATCTAGCGAGACCCTCAGCAATTTAGCAAGACTGTTTCAAATTTTTAAAAAAATAATAAAAATGAAGGGCTGGGGGTGTAGCTCAGACGTAGAACACCCTGAGGTTCAATCCCCAGTACCACACACACACACACACACACATACACACACACGAAAGAAGCAGCAGCAGTCAGCTATGATTGTGAAAAAACTATTCACAAAGTGTACGTCTGGCAAAATACCATTTTCCAGTAGATATTTAAAGAACCACAACTCCATAAGGCAAACAACCCAATTAAAAGAATAGACAAATGTCTGAACAGACACTTCACAAGAGACAGTGCACACAGGTCACTATTGGTGCATGAAAAAAAAAATACTCGGCATCATTGGCCATTAAAGAAATGCAAAAGCCGGGCGTGGTGGCGCACGCTTGTAATCCCAGTACTTTGGGAGGCGGAGACCGGAGGATCCGGGTTCGAGGCCAGCCTCAGCTCTCTCGTTCTCTCTCTCTCTCCCTGTCTCTTTGTCTCTCTGTCTGTCTGTCTGTCTCCTTAGTGAGGCCCTCCGCAACTTCGTGAGACACGGTTTCAAAATAAAGTATAAAAAATAGGGCCGGGGGCGTAGCGCAGAGGTAGAACGCCCCTGCATTCAATCCCCAGTACCGCAAAAAAAAAAAAGAAATGCAAATTACAATGGGTGGGGAGAGCACCCCGCCGAGCTGCACGTGGAAGGACCCTGGTGCCCAGTGCCCGCAAAGATGCGGAGCGCCCGGCCTCAGAGCGCCCGGCCTCAGACGTGGGGTAGGAATTTAACGTGGTGCGGCCTCTCTGGAAAGCAGTCTGAAACTTTCTTATGCAATTAAACTTATGTGCAAACTGCTGCCCAGAAAGTCTTCTCCCAGGGTATAGCCAAGAAAGATGGAGCACGCGTCCTCACAAACAGGCCCGCGACTGTTTGCAGCAGCTTTATTCATAATGAGTGTAGACTGGAAGCAACCCTGACGGAGACCGGACGGTCACAGGTTTGAGGCCAACCTCAGCAACTTCGCGAGGCCTCAGCAGCACAGCAAGACAAGGCCCTGTTTCAAAATAAAAAATAAAAGCCAAGCGTGGTGGCGCACGCTTGTAATCCCAGTGCTTGGGAGGTTGAGATAGGAGGATCACGTGTTCGAGGGCAGCCTCAGCAAGAACTGAGACTCTTCAGCAACCTAGCGAACCTTGTTTCAAAATAAAAATAAAATAGGGCTGGGGGTGTAGCTCAGAGGTAGAATGCCCCTGGGTTCAATCCCTAGTACCAAAAAAAAAAAACCCAAAAAACAAAGAATAAAAAGGGCTGGGGGTGTGGCTCAGAGGTAGAATGCCCCCGGGTTCAATCCCCAGTGCCAAAATAAAAACTTTCTACTCTCACAAACTTTCTCCCTGGAGGAAAACAACAAGAGAAATGTTTGCCGTGGCGACTTTTCATTGCCATGACAAAAAGTAAAACGTAGCGGGAGAAGTGCGGTGGAGCAGGTTGGAGAAGGCGGATCTCAGGAAGGAGACCCCTGGGAAGGGACATGAGGGCAGAATCCCCAATTAATGGAGAAGCCATACTACATTCAGAGGTGAGTGAGCCATTGAGGGGCCAGCAACCGAAGGAAGTGGAGAAGGGGCTCCTGATGAGGAGCACGGAAAGGAGAGCCCAGCAGGGGCCAGTGGAAGGGAGGGGCCACCTTGACGGGCCCTGGGGCCACGGCACGCACACACTCACACACACACACACACACACACACACACACACACACACGAGCCACGCGCTCCCTGTGGGATGAGGACAGCCGCTGCTCCAGGCTCGCCCACGCATTCACGGATACGTCTCCAGGTCCCCTCTGTGCCACCACGGCTAGATGTGAGGACACAGCTGTGGACAGAGGACAGAAATCCACGCTGAGAAACCACTCCCTTCCATCTTAAGGAGATAAGGCGTATGGGAAAGACACCGGCGGCACCCAGAATCCAGGGAGGTGCGGGGTGGCAGCAGCGGGGATCCCACGGCCCGGCCTCCGACCTCTGCTTTGGTGTCTTGGCTTCCCACTCTCCTGCCCCCAAAGTTTCTTGCTTTGGCATTTCTTTGTCCATACAGATCTCATTTTTTTTTCTCTTAGCATTTTTTTTTCTCCTTTTCCATATCTACTTGGCCAAATATACCTCTCCTGCTGCCGAAACTTACCTTTCTTCAATTTAAGGGATCAGTTCAGACACATGACATCGTTAAATGCTATTTGCAAGTTCCTAGGAAAGGGGGGTCTTTGCAGCAGGGGACATGGGCAGCTGTCTGCAAAAGAGAGGGTTGTGCTCGCTCTCTCTCTCTCTCTCTCTCTCTCTCCCTCTCTCTCTCTCTCTCCTCCTTAGTGAGGCTGTCCGCAACTTCGTGAGACCCGGTTTCAAAATAAAGTATAAAAAATAGGGCCGGGGGTGTAGTGCGGAGGTAGAACGCCCCTGCGTTCAATCCCCGGTACCACAAAAAAAAAAAAAAAGAGAGGGTTGTGGCTGACCTGGTTTTATTTTGCTTTGTGTGTGAGGTACTGGGGGTTAAACCTGGGGCGCTCTACCACTGAGCTCCATCCTCAGTTCTTTTTATTTTCAGACAGGGTCTTGCTAAGTTGCCTGAGCTGGCCTCAAACTTGGGATCCTCCTGCCTCAGCCTCCTGAGTAGCTGGGATTACAGGGGCGTGCCACCAGACCCATCTTCTGTGATGCTTTTGATCTGGAATGTCCCCCAAAGTCTCAAAAGTGGGACTTCTAGGTGATGACTGGGTCATGAGGGCTCTGACCTTGACAGTGGATTAATCCACTGGATTAATCAATCCATTCATAGCTGAATGAACTACTGGGAGGTGGGACCTCGTTAGAGGAAGTAGCTCACCCGGGGCATGGCCTGGAAGAAGGGGCATCCCCAGCCCCTTCTTTCTCCTTCTCTCTCTGCTTCCCAGCTGCCATGAGCGGAGCAGCTCTCCTCTGCTACGCCCTTCCGCCATGATGTTCTGCCACGCCTCAGGCCCAGAGCACTGGAGCCAGCCCACCATGGATAGAACCTCTGAAACCGTGAGCTGAAATGAATGTTTCCTCCTCTAAGTTGTTCTCATCAGGTTATTTTGGTCACAGTGATGAGAAGCTGACTAACACATGGCTCCTAAGGAGGACTGTCCCTAAGGATATCCCGAATAGAGTACAATATGGCAAGAGCCAAAACTGTACTTACACCCAGTAAGCCAGTTTGCAGGAGTATATCCTAAGGAAATAACAGAACATTAGCAAAAGGTTTCTGAAGGCATCATCTGTCCCCTTCTCTATAGGGGCAGAGACATTAAATCCAAGGCTGTAAACTCAAGTGATAATGCAGACGATATTGGGGAGTGGTGGGGACTGTAGCAAAGCGGGCAGCACACACTCTCTCTAAGGTGGACTGCAGCTACTTGTTACCAGGTGAGCGTGTTAGAAATCTGGATCCCAAGTCTCTCCGTGAGAACAACAGAGTACTGTGATACCGCTGGGAATTTCAGAAGACACGCATCCACAAGCCACAGTTCAACCCCCGGGCACTGACTTCAGCCTGAATACCCAACATAAGTCTTAATGTTAGTAGATGATGGAGCATTTCAGTTTTGGCACTTATTGAAATAGCAACTAAAAGATGACAAATTAAAATATGAGGTGGTTGCTACTATGTAAAAGAAAAAAAAAAAAACAGGCAAGATGGTGTATGCCTGTAATCCCAATACCTGGGAGGCTGAGATGGGAGGCTTGCAGATTTGAGGTCAGCCTCAGCAATTTAGCAAGACCCTCAGCAACCTAGTGAGACCCTGTTTCAAAAAGTAAATAAAATAGGGCTAGTAGAATACCCCTGGGTTCAATCCCCAGTACCAAAAAAAAAAAAAAAAAAGAAGGAAAGGAGAAAGGTGGGCAAAAACTGGTATGTAATATTACCAAATTGAAAATAGTTGTGTTGGAGCAAGAGGATTTTTTTCTTTTCTTAAAGTCTTATGCACGCGTGTGGTGTGTGTGTGTGTGTGTGTGTGTGTGTGTGTGTGTGTGTGTGTAGGTGTGTGTAGAGTGATCATGACCTGAAGACTTGCTGAGCGGTGGGAAGGACGAGGCTGAGGGACCCAGGGTTTCGGGTGACCCTGGAGGACGGCTCCAGAGGGAGGCAGGCGGCCACCTCACAGGACTTCTGTCCTCCCTGGAGGAGGCTGCTTGCCAAGCTTTGTCATCCTCTGGTGACTCAAGGGTCCCCCTGACAGTCATTAGTGACGGTTTTCCGGTTTTCCGGCATGGCCTAATTAAGTTATTACCAAAGGCTTAAGCTTAATACAAAATTAGCATCCTCCCTTCAACAAGCCATCTATGGCAGCGTCACCTTGTCCCAGAAATGTCTTGAGCATGCGTGTCATTCAGCCCCAGTGGTCCTCATGCGAAGCCCATTTACATGACACCTGTGAACGATGACCTCCGTGACAGGAGGGACGCCTTGGATGAGTTGCAAAGTCCTCCCTTAAAACAGAGGGGAGCCGGGCGTGGTGGCGCACGCTTGTAATCCCAGTATTTGGGAGGCAGAGACTGGAGGATCCGGGTTCGCGGCCAGCCTCAGCTACTTAGTGAAGCCTCCGCAACTTAGTGAGACCCGGTTTCAAAATAAAGAATAAAAAATAGGGCTGGGGGTGTAGCTCGGAGGTAAAATGCCCCTGGGTTCAATCTCCGGTACCAAAAAAAAAAAAAAAACCAGAGGGGTGTTTTCACGTGTGTCATTAAAATGGCATTCTTTGGCCAGGTGTGCTGGCACACACCTGTGATCCCAGTATTTGGGAGGCTGAGACAGGAGGACCGCAGGTTCGAGGTCAGCTTCAGCAACTTAGTGAGGCCTTCCACAACTTAGTGAGACCCTGTTTTAAAGTGAAAAATAGGCCGGGCATGGTGGCGCATGCTTGTAATCCCAGTACTTTGGGAGGCTGAGACCGGAGGATCCAGGTTCATGGCCAGCCACAGCGCTCTCTCTCTCTCTCTCTCTCTCTCTCTCTCTCTCTCTCTCCTTGTCTCTCTCTCTCTCTCCGGGTTCGCGGCCAGCCTCAGCGCTCGCTCTCTCTCTCTCCTTGTCTCTCTCTCTCTCTCTCTCTCTCTCTCTCTCTCTACCTAGTGAGGCCCTCCACAACTTCGTGGGACCCGGTTTCAAAATAAAGTATAAAAAAAAAATAGGGCCGGGGGTGTAGCGCGGAGGTAGAACGCCCCTGCGTTCAA
>PVJS01013221.1:0-36350 GCA_004027185.1 Glis glis | reverse complement strand
CACCAAACTATATGCATTTATAGCCACATTTCTCTAATGTCACCTATTTGGCAGGCACAAGAAAAATTATGAAATAGATTGGTAAAATAGAGATTTTCAATTTCTACAACATTTAATAGATGTACCATTTCTAATATCAAAATGGGAAAACATTTATTTATTTTTTCTTTGCGATACTGGAGATTGAACCCAAGGGCATTCTACCTCCGAGCTACACCCCCGGCCCTATATTTTATACTTTATTTTTAAACCGGGTCTCATGAAGTTGTGGAGGACCTCACTAAGTAGCTGAGGCTTAGTGATCCTCTGGTCTCCGCCTCCCAAGTACTGGGATTATAAGCGTGCGCCACCACACCCAGCTGAAAACATTTATTTTAATATCACTTGGTCTCAAATTCATGCTAGAAATCCTAAAGAGGATTCCTATGATTAAGTACAATTATACTGAATATGAAAAGGAAAATTTTATAAATTTTGAATGCATTATGCATTATAAGGCGTTACTAAAGGGTTAAAAAAGATCTTTTTAATAATTGGCTATTCTAGAATTTTTCTTGAAAACAACATTTTACTCAATAGTTTTTGGAATCTACAAAAACTACTAGAAAAATAACTAGTAATAAAATCTTCAATAAATATTTATGGAATTAATGCATGAATGAATGCCTGTAGAGAAGTGTGATGAAATGTCACTGAAGCACAGACCCCGGGAGCCCATGTGGTTCTTGCGCTTGGCCAGTATGACACTAAGAGTGACAGTAAGAGTGACTAAGAGCTGTAGTGTCGGATGGATTCTTTTGAGTACACTGGAGAGATAGAAAAGAGAAAATGAGAAACTCAGGCTTGTTAACTCTCAGTTCAAATCACTATCTGAGAATCAGAAAATTTCCATAACAACTAAAAGTGAAACTCTTACTTTTTTGACCTACAGGATTAATATTGCTGAAAATCAAATACAAAATATAAGTGTGTGGGTTGCTGTCTTGCAATGCCAGTTGGATTCATGGTCTTGACACATTTTTTCATATGAAAGATATTAATTGATAATGAATGGGCCCCTTAATCTCAGAATGCCAATATCTATTGTTGGACACAGGTGAAACTAACAATCCTGTGCCCCTAAATAACTTTGAGATTCCCATACCATTGGAAATAGATTGTCCTGCAGTGCCTGAAGAGAATAGTTCTTTTCTGCTTAAAAACCCTGTGATAGCCTCACCTGAGGAGAATATCTTGAAAGTGGATGTCAATTCTCAAGAGAAATTACCTCCTCTTGTTGCCGGAGGCCCCATAATTAGGATCAAATCTCAACATGTTCCAAGAAGGATAGGTACTTAATATTACCCAAGAAGAAATAGCTCACACACCAAATGAATTGCAAGTCTTTGCAAATGCTGCATATTGACTGAAACTCTAAAGAGTATCAGTGGACTCTTAGGGTGTGAGACCAAGGGAAGTGGAATAAAAAACCAATGTGGCTGAAGTCATTGTAGGGGTATACCTGTCAGAAATTTCATTTTTAATGTGTTAGCCTGTGCAGCAGGGGATAGCTCTGACAGATTACTTGCTTTGTTGACCGAAAGCTGGCTGGGCTACCAGTATATACTCCCCATCTGGATTCTGAGCTATTCTCCTGACCTCTGCAATACTACAAAGACTTAATAGATTGTCTTGACATTCCACAAAACATTATAAGGGCCTACTCACACTTTTGACATGCTGGTTGAATCTGATGAATAGTAAGTATTAAGTCCTTTGAATGTCTCAGTAACACATGAAAATGAGAGGGTAAGAGATAAGCCCCACAAAAATTCTGGGACCTATCACTTCAGTGAATTTTCTGGTGTTCATTGGTCTGAAGTACATTGAAATAACCCTAACAATTAAAAACAAGTTGCTACAACTCATACCATTTGACATTAAAAAAGAGGCCTAATACATGGTAGATCTTTTAGATTTATGAAGCAACATATGACACATTTAAGTGTGAAATGTTAACACATTTACAGAATGACCTGTCAGGCTGCTGGTTTTGAGTTGGAACCAGAAAAAGAGAAGACTGCAGCAATTTCAGGCAGCAGTACAGCTTTCTTGTCAAAGACCTCATGATCTTTCAGATCTAATGGTGATACTTGAAGTGTTCATGGCAAAGATTGCTCTATGGATCGTCTGGCAAGAAGATCTCTAGGTTTGAGAATATATTGTGATCATGTATAATGACATTACATTGGCATTACACTCTATTTCCTGAGAACTTTTATATGAATTAACCTTTTTAATTTTTATTTTTATACTTCTATTGCTGCATTGTAATTATACATCAGAGTGAAGTTCAAAGTCATACAAACAAACATGTACACAGGCCTTGTTTTCCCCCTTCAGGTTCCACCCTGCTACCCCCGACCATCCTCATCTATAATAGTGAGATTGGTAGAGATATCTTCACACATGGGCATAGCATAATTTGAACTACTTCTTTCATCAGTTCTTTCTTTGTCCCTCCCCACCTCCCTTCCCCTACCCACTCTCATGTTCTTCTTGCAAGTAAAATGCATTCCAACTCATCAACCTCAAAAGTCTTACCTTATTCCCCCATCAATTTTAAAATCCAAATACTATCTAAATCATATATAAGGCCCCATCTTCATGACCTAGTTTAATTCCAAAACCCTACCTCCTAATATTTATCATACTGAGGCTTAGTATTTCAAAACATGGGTTCTGAATGCACAAACATCCAGTCCATAACACCTTATTTCCAGCCTGATATAGTGAGAGGGATGTAGAGTCATGTTAATTTTGGTTCAGATTTTAACTTTGCCATCTCTTCCACTGTAAATCTTGAACACTTGGCATAATCTTTCTGAAATTTCTCAATGTTCTTGTCTGTAAAACGTGGCTAATACTACCAACCTCAGAGGATTTTTAACATTAAATAAAATAACATACATAAAATAAATATAACAGCAAAAATTTGGTAGTCTCTTTCTTACTTTTTATCCATTCTCCACCCAGTAAATGAAGATGAAAAGGATTAATTGCCTGGTGGCTTAGTACATTGAACACAAAACCAATTTGTCCGAATTAGACCAGGAAAAATTCAGTCATCAGGCTACTAGTATCCATTGGTAATGGAAGTATTATGGTGTGTGTTTTTCGTAGGGACCATTAGACTGTAGGCCATTTGGAGAAAGAATCTGAAGAAAGAATGATGATCTTGACTCACATAGGACATTTCATGCTTTCTCATGCTATACTCTTTACTCTTTGCCTTTTTAAGAGAGTCCTTCTGCAACAAGAGAATTTTAAAATACGTCTTACTAGTACCCTGCTATATTGCAACCAAAAATGATACATGAAAAATTAATTCACACTATGAAAAATTGGATTAGGTGGGTGTGGGGACTATGAAAAAAGCGAACAAACAAAAAATGGTGGGATATGTTCTTGAATTAGAAACAATAAAATACCAAATGTCTGAAGATTTTAGAAAATTACGACAAAGCCAAGGATTTCTTTTTCCTTCTTTACACATGCTAGAACCACATTTTCCTGTTTAACTCCCATTCAACTTATATAACATTGGGAATTTTTTCTTTCTCTAGACACTTTATTCATTTACTGCAAATGCATATTGTCCCTCTGGAGATCTATTCAGAAATAATATAACCAAGTGAGACACCATACCCATGATATTTTCTGATGGTTCCAGACCTTTATGGTTCAATTATCCAGGTTAATGAAGGAATAGAATCAGACATCTAATCTTGACAGTACATAACCCAAAATTTACTGGGTACTATAGTATTTTTAAAAGCTGGAATATAAATCCAGTTTTTTAAGAACCAGTAATTACTTATAGGTAAGTTATTTAAATTGTTGAAACTTACTCAGCCCCAATTTCCTCAACTCTTAAAAATTATGAAACTATACTGTTTTATACAACCAACATATTCTTGAGTCTGTGATTGTATTAGATTTTTCAAAGTGATTGCATTCATATGCTTGAATATGATTTTCTCATTTACAGTTTCTTTTTAAATTTCCCCACCTGGCTATCTCATCTCTTAGAACAACTTCTTCCCATTCCTTATTTATATTGAACATGGAGAGAATCACTTCTTAGAGTAATTCAAATTACCAGCATAAGACTTGAATACATCATAACTTACTCTCATTTTTTCCTCATGATTTCTATAGGACTGAAAGTTCCATTTACCAGTTAGTTTAAAAGCCTTACAAGGTCAGTTTAGGCTATGAAATATATTAGGTATAAGAAAAATTTAGGCCACTAGAATCCTTCAAATGAACAGAAGTTATAAAGTATGCTACTATTTTCACAAAAGGTTTAAGATGATGTTTGCAATAGATATCACAACTGAGCATTTATTATAATGCAGACATTAATAGCTCTTAAAATTTGTCATATATCAAATAATATGTTAAATTTATAAAGACCCAAGTCCTGCACCAGATTTACTAGAAGAGGGGTCGGAGATTGCTGCATTTTCCCCTAATGTTTTTTGTGGTGAAATATACATAACACGGAACTTACCATGTTGACTACTTAGAAGTATAATGGAGCATTTGTGGTGGTGCATGCTTGTAATCCCAGTACTTGGGAGGCTGAGACAGGAGGATCGCAGGTTCGTGGCCAGCCTCAGCAACTTGTGAGGCCCTCCGCAACTTAGTGAGACCCTGTTTCAAAATAAACAATAAAATAGGGCTGGGGGTATAACTCAGAGGTAGAATGCCCCTGAGTTCCATCCCAAGTACCACACACAAAAAAATAATGGTCTTAGAGAGACCCCTATGCGTATTTCTGGACCTCTTTCTTCATTTTATTCTCTTTTCACTTTTACCTTGACCCATATATTCCAGATACCTCAATTTACTCCAATATATATCTCGCCTCTTGAACTCAAAATATCTATTGTCTCTGCTGGCCCCTCTCCCCCTGCCCCCTTCCCAGCTTTCTGACACCATGATCTAGAGAGGGCCCGTTGTCAGACAGATGAAGTAGGACTCACTTCACACGGTTCCCTTATGTTTTCGCAGTCTGTGGCTGCCTGCTCTCCAGTATCTGAACATGTTTGTTTCATATATGTTGTCCAGGTTTATAGTGATTCATGGCAATAGGAAAAGGTGATTTTTAGTAACTCTGCCATGACTGAAAGTGGAAATAAGTAATATTTTATATTGCATATTTCTAACCACCAACAAAGCTAAATATCTAGATATGTCTCCATTTTTAGGTCAACAGCATAAGACTTAAGATGGCCATCGTAGTCTTTTGTTTTGTCCATAATTGAACCAGAGTTGTTTATGTGACATATAAGTTTCTGGGATGCAGAAAGTTCTGGTTATTTTCACCCAGTACCTCAGTAATCTCAGGTTTTACTTTCAATTCACTCCCTTGAATAGACAGAGGTTTGCAACCTCAAACCTGTGAATTAAAAGGAAAAAAATGAATATGTCTTGTAGTAATAGCATTACATTGTATTCTGCAGTCACAATTAAAAATTAGCTTTCTATTTATTAGTTTCAGTGTTGATGAACCTCCCATTAAAGCCTCATGTATGTGTGTTGTTATTTGAAAGTCAGAACTAAACATGTTTTTCTATTATTTGTTTACCTTCAAACATAAGCATAGAATATATGTCAGGCATATGTTTTTCTACAAAATAGTGAATGCCTATTTTTTAAAACACAACTAAAAATAGTTTGAAAGACTTCCTTCTATGGAATTCCAGAAGTAGTATAATTCTTTGACTTTATTTTAGTTTGAGAATAAATTATTCCATGAAACAATTTACATTTTTAGGCATTAGTGCTGGTCAATAATTGTCTAGTGCAGCATAGAAAGTGCTCTCCCTCACAAGATGGAGGTGGACAGTTCAGTCAATAAAGGATTATTCTTTGGGGGCGTATCTTGCTGACACAGCAGAAGCTCATTCTCAATGCACAATTGCATCAGTGAGAGCTGTGAGCCATGATGGATTCAGATATGGGCATTCCTTTCTTTTTATTAATTAGGTCAAAGTAAATAAATGGAAGAGAACTTTCTCTCATTGGCATATCCTAGAGTCTGTATTTGAAAATTAAGATCAGTGATTTCAGCGACCTAAATCTCGTGACTACTTCTGAGAGCAAGTAAGTAAAGCCAGTTCCAGTTTTGATTACCCTACAGTTCTGGAAAGGGAATATTGTATATGAAACAAGTGATTATTCTCTAACACCCTTCCTTAATTGAAAAGCAAAAAGAATATTTTATAATGGTTTATCCATTAACTAATATCAGAAAGAAAAGTGTCATCTATTTGGCCCTAAAATAATCTACCGTAAGGAATAATATTTCTTTTCAGAGACAAAGACAGAGGTTTATTTAGGAAAGCGGGGGATACACTTTCAAGGGAGAATGCGGGCCACCTGAAGAGTGAGAGAGTCCCTTTGGGGTCTTTACAGATCAGTGTATTTTTCTTCAATAACTTAATTTCTGTTTGAAAATTATTTATTAAAACTGTAATTTAGACTGTTAAAATAAACTTTGTTTATGTATACTAAGACATTTTTATGTTAGTTTCTTCTGTACCTTAGAAATAAAACAAGAAATGAACTTCAGCATTAAAGGATACTTTGAAGAAGTTATAAGTATAAAAGGACTTTCTAAGGCATGTATTTTTATTTCTATAAATGAATTGAATTTCATAGTTAAATATTTGTTCTTTAATTCAGGTAGCATGAGAACACATGGCTGTAATTTAGAAAAACACTGCAATTTTTGTTCTGCTTAACACTATAGACAAATCCATGACTAAATTGGGATAGCAGATGTGTTTACTTTCGGTGACCAAAACTGAATCCTTTTAAGTAAGATATTTTCTCTTCAGGTTGACACAGGTACCACTACTCTCTGTAGCAGTAGGGCTTGAGGTTAAGACCACAGTCTTCAGAAGTAGATAGCTGAGATTTGAACCCAACGTTTGCTTGCTGTGTATCCTTGGGCATATCACCTCATACTTATCTATGAAATGACAATCACCGTATGCACCTCATAGCATTTATGTAAAGGTTAAATGAATGTGTGTGCATGTGCTATTTGTGGCAATATCAGGCATATAGTATGTTCTCAACTGCTGTAATAGTAGTGGTAGTAATAGTAATATCTGGTATCTCTACAAAGATATTTTACTTGCTTGGCTCCGGTAGACATTTTATTTTTTGACTGCAACTCTAAACCTTAATCAGACTTTTACTCTGCTGTGGAAGGTAAGGATAGGTGGTTACTGGCAGAACTCCTGGCCAGTCTCTCTAGTCTACAGTACCTGTTTCTCATTGTCATTCCACCACCTTTGCTGTCTTCTTAGTCACTGAACTTTTGACTATACATAGAAGCTGACAGGTGTTTTCCCAGAGGTGACACCAGCTGCTTCACACAGCTGTTATCTGACAGCTTTCAGGTCTTCCTGAGGAGAGCAATGATGGAAAGGCCATCAGACAAGCAGGCCAACAGTTGCATTTGGCAAAATTACACACTTCCTCGAGGGAAGGAAACAGTCAATCTCACAGTTTCTAGTCAGGCTGACACTATCCACCTCTTTTGCAAGGTACATTCACAAAGTTCAAATAGTTGATTGACTGAAGCTGAGGAGGAAAGGCTAAATGTCAGGCTTTTAAGATGAAACCAGTGGCAGCTCTGTAGCAGCCTGGCAAGTGGAGTGAAGTCTAGAATTAAGAGTGACAAGAGGAATGATGGGCTGTAAAAAGACTGTTCGCTGGCAAAAAAAAAAAAAAAAGGAAATCAGCTGTAGTTGGAATGCATATGGGGTTTGATTAGGGGTAGAAATGGTAAAAGTATCTTAACATTTAACAGAAAATAGCTGTGAATTTACTAAAATGATAACTTTTAATCCTCTTGTTTTTTAAATGTTAATACAAATTCCTTAAGACAGTTTTCAAGATGTTGAAATTCTTTTTAAAGATAATTGTACTTATTGCATTTTTATCACCCCAGTCTTTGAACTGTATGAAAAGTCGAGAAAAATATAAATAAATTATAATGATATGGGGTCAGAGAATAGAGCAAATAAATGTAAAGTCAATGAGAAAATGAATAAACTGTGAAAATTTTTGATTCCTAATATTTTAGGAAAATAAATAAGAGAATTTAAAATAGTCAGGAAAATAAATGAAAGAATTTTAAATAGTATTTTAAATGGTACAACAACATATAGTGAATAGAACATCACTACTTTAATAAAATTCAGTACCTAATGTGACACCACCACCATTACTATATGTATTTTAATATAAAGCCTTTTCCCCCCTTATTTTGGAATGATAAGAAACTACAAGTCATATTTCAATTATTTAAATTATATAAATTACTGAATAAACTAAACTCAGTCTTCTCACTTTTCAGAATTTCCAAAAAAATGTAGTAAGATGAGAATGGGTAATTGAATTCTGTTCTTCTATATTCTTTAATGTTTAATAATTTTCCAAAAATTTTAATGCTGTTCAGTCCAGTGCTGTTCAATAAATATATGATGTTAATGAAAGATCTGAGCCACAGTTAAATTTTAAATATTCCTTGAACTAAATTAATGAAAGTAAGTAAAAAGAAATATATGAGAAATAGGTAGGTGAAACTGGTTTTTATAATGCATTTTATTTAACCTACTATCTAAAATATTATAATTTCATCACATAATAAATATAAAATTACTGAGATGATATCTGAAACATTACAACTTCAGTGATTAATCAATGTAAAATTATTGAAATTTTTGCATGTTTTTCATATTGTCTTTAAACTTTCATGCATATTTTACACTTATAGAGCATTTCAACTTGATCAGTAGCCACATGTGGTTAGTAGCTGCCACATTGGACAGCACAAATTTTGATAGTTTACCTTTACTCTGTTCAATATGTACATGAAGTCAACAAATGAAATATTAAAAAGTGGCAGGTGTATGGTTATGATCTATATTACATACAAAGCTATGTTAGACTATCAGATTATTTGGGGTAATATTCTCCTTTTAAGCAAAAGAGTGTCTACTATTAGTAGTGTATTTTATCATTATGTAATTCTGAGCAATAAGAACCATGCTGGAGACATCAAATTATACTACAGAGCTACAGTAACAAAACAGCATGGACTGGCACAAAAACCAATGGAATAGAATAGAAAATATAGATACAAATCCTCACCCTTATAGCCAATGATAAAGGAGCCAAGACCATGCTGGAGAAAAGACAGCCCTCTCAACAAATTACACTGAGAAAATTTGATATCTATATATAAAGAAAAATGAAATTAGTCCTCTATCTCTCACCCTGTGAGAGTCAACTCAGGATGGACAAAAACATACCAGAAATATTTTAATTACTAGAAGAAAATATGAAACCAACACTCCAACATGTAGGCATGGGTAAAGACTTTTTCAGTAAGACCTCCCCAAAGCTCAGGAAATAAAATCAAGAATCAATAAAAGGCTTGGAATCAAATTAAAAAGCTTCTGCATAACAAAGGAAACAATCAAGAGTCTGAAGAAAGACCCTATGGAATGGGAGAAAATCTTTGCCTGCTACTCCTCTGATAGAGGACTAATTCTAGAATATGTAAAGAACTCTAAAAACCTTAATACTAAAAAAAAAATTTAAAAATGGGCAATTGAACTGAATAGATACATATCAAAAGAAGTACGAATTATCAACAAACATAAAAATGCTCAGCATCATTAGTAATCAGAAAAATGCAAATCAAAACTACACTGAGATTTCATCTAACTCCAGTTAGAATGGTAGTCATCAAGAATACAAACAATAATAGATGCTGGCAAGAATGTGGAGAAGTAGGAACTCTTATACTCTGTTGGTGGGATTTTAAGATAGTAAACTATTTTGGAGATCAGTATGGAGGTCCTCATATGATTAAGAATGGAACCACCATATGACTCAGGTATACCTCTCGTTGGTATCTTCCCAAAATAATTTTTTTAATTCCAAAGCCAGAATACTATAGTGATACATGCATACCCATGTTTATTGCAGCACAATTCACAGTAGCCAAATTAACGGAACCAGCCTAAGTGTCCATCAACAGATGCATGGATTTAAAAAAATGTGGTATATATACACAATGAAATTTTACTCTGCCATAAAGAATAAAATTATGTCATTTGCAGGAAATGGATGGAACTAGAAAGTATTATGCTAAGAGAGATCAGCAGGTCTCAGAAAATCACTAGTTGTATGCTTTCTGTCATATGTGAAAGCTAGAATGAAAATAGGAAACAAAAGGAACTCCCAATAAATGCGGAGAGAGACCAGTAAAATAGTGGAAGGGGACTGACAGAGGGAGGTAGGGAAGGGGAAAAGATTGAGGAAGGAAACGGTTCAAATAATGCTATGTCCACATATGAAGGTATTACTGCCAATCTCACTAACATGTATGGGGAGGAGGAGGGGTAACTGGTGGAGTGTAGAAGGAAACGTGCCAAGTGATATGTGCATGTATGTTTGTACCACTTTAAACCTCACTGTGTTGTATAATTAGAATGCACCAATAAAATCTAAAAGAAAAGTTTAGTCCTTAGTCCTTATCCACAGGGAATGGCATAGACCTCATGTCTGTATTCACATGTCAAAGAATTTGAGAACATGCTTTAAAAACCATGTCACAATTTTGCTTTCTGAAACTTTACTTCATATTTCCCCATATCCGCAGTCATTAATTCTCCCCTACTTATCAGTTCTAACTCCAAATGTGGCCTGTACTCTGAGATTACCAGAGATTTCATTCGTACATGCTCAGTCTAACATACTGTAGCCTTATTGCATACCTACTTTATGGAATTTTGAGGACTACATTCACTGATACATGTTAGGTATCCTGGAGAGGACAGGCTCACTAGATATGCTCAATAATTGTTAGTTTAAGTATCTTAGAGAGTTGTTATTGCCATGATAAATCTTTATTTATATCCTATCTCCATGACTTGCTGCATTTTTTCCCTTGATTATGTTACTTGAATTCTCTAAGCCTCTCTTTCACTTTTACAAATGGAAGGTAATAATACTCCTCTTTAGAACAGGATATTAGTAGTATCAAGTGGGATAATTCATATTAAAGTGCTTATTAGAGTGTCTGGTACATGGTAAGCAAAGGTTTTTATGAAAATATGTCCTGAAATTTTAACTCAGACAAGTTTTTCTGTGGATTAGCCAATCAATAAGAGATATCTATTCCAATCAATAGAGAAGGCATAGTTCTGGAGCAGGCTATTTTGATATATTTTATTACATAAGAGCATTTGTGTTCTTAAAATAGTCTAAGACCAATTGAACCAAGTAATTTTACAGATTGATATTAATAATTGTTGGTCATCTATTGAAAACATCTGTAATTAAGTAAAATTAGGATTATTAGTTTCTTCTTATGTAATTGATTCTTAATGTAAAAGGTAAGAAAAAACAGTTGACACAAAGATTCATTGTCATTTTCCTATCTATATATTTCACTATATCAAAGCCCTTCCCAAGTGGTTAAGAAATGGTTGATGGATTTGCCGTTCATGCATGTTTAACCATAACTCCATATTCCAATAAAATGACTATTAGAGCTTAAAATTTATTAATTTTACCTATAAATATATTCAGAGTGCTTAAGTTGCTATGATAACTACTGTTATATCAAATGTAACTCAGATTTTTGTTCAAATTTTACCTTTGTTTTCTGAACAGAGCAAAGTGATAAATCCATAAAAAATCATAGCATACCAGAAATGGTATTTCAAGCTGGTGTGTTAACTTCAGCTTTTCCTCACTCTGTGGTGTAATTGGAAAAGAAAGCACCACCTTTTCAAGTCACTCAATCCAGCCCTTGTTGAAGAATCTCTCACCCATCATTTATTCACATAACCCATTTGATCTGTATTGCTGCAAAGGTCTAATATTTTCTGGAGCATTGTTATTTTTAGCCTCCAATTAAGCTTCACAGATGATACTAAGAAAACTATTCAAAAGTCAAGATGTAGCAGGGCTGTCAGTAGAAAACATTTCTGAGCTGAGAGGTAGTAGAGGTGCATCCCAGGCCTCTCTCACCTGCTAACACAGTAACCAATTCTAAGCAGGTCACCAATCCATTCGGGCTGCTTTGACATTTAATTAGTGTGATCTAGAATATAAAAGGACATTTATCAACCAATATATTTGACTTTATAAAATATACTATAGATTATGTCTTGTGATAAAGACCAATGCTAAATATACAATGTTTTTATAAACTGAAAGCTAGGTATGTTTTGGGGTGCTGTGAGGCATTAATTTAAATTTCCTTTCTTCCTAAGTCATTGATGACATTCTTGACTTATTTTCTGGCTGCGTCTATCAGCACACTACGGAACACTGAGCTTCCTTAGTAGTAGAGATCAATGATAGTGAATTTGGGTCTTTGATTTCTTTTTCTCTGTGTTCCATTTTTCATGGTTAAAAACTGACCCAACATTTCCTTGATGTTCTGACAATAGTGTTTTTTTTTCACGAAATATAACTAGACTTCTTGCTCTTCCGTTCACGTTTGAACATATTGAAATTAGGGTCATGTGTGGCCAAGTTAAGAATAGTTTGCAGTTATTGAACTGGAAGGTTTCCAAAATTAATTGTTGAGATCCTAATTATGACTAATAAAATTAATTGATGAAAGCTGTACCCATACATAGTATAATTTCACGTTGATGAATAATAGGTCAGAAATTATGAAACATGCCCAGGCATAATGCAGTGTCATAACATTAATCAATTTATAAACATTCCGATCAGTCAAGTCCACTGAACAGTTTTCAGAGCTTATACTCAAGTTAACTTAACAAATAATAACACAAACATTATAATCTATTTCCTGAACTTTACACGTTACTGAGATTTATAGAAGTCTTTCAGTAAAATTTAGGTTATTTGGGGGTAAATGAAAAAGGTAAACTGCTATAGTAATTGCTTAGTAAACTTTTTCTATCTACTCTAAGGCCTTACTACATAATTAAAAAATTAAAATTTTTTATCATACACTTTTATCATATCATATATACTAGGTATTACTAGGAGGCTTAAATATTTTACATTATTAAGTTCTTTAAACAACCATTTTATGTAAGTTATTATTGGATAGTCAAAAAAAAGAGGCTTAGAGATGATAGAGTTATCAGCCACATTTATTCAACTGAAAAGGGTTTAAAGCCTAAATACAATGCAAAATTTCAACGTTTATGATACCTAAGCATTTGATGATTGATAGTGGATATATTTTTAGTTGAAAAAATTGAGATGATATCAGAAAAATTTATATGGAAGGACATATACAGAGGAACTTACAGAAAACAACATGCCACCAAGCTACCAGAATTTTTGCCTTTTCATATACTTTTGAGAATTTAGTAGTTATATCATTTTATTTGCTCTTATTCTTTTAGAATGTTACTAGTATTTAGATGTGTTTTATTGCAAGTTTCTTTTCCCATGAAATGGTAACATTTCATAACACCTGAGATACACAGCAGTAGCAGAAACTTAGCTAAAGCTTGTGCTAAAGCTCTGGAATTCATGAGTTGAGAAAAAAATGAAAATAATGATTGCAGAGAGATAATAGATCTGCCAAACATAGTTTCTTTCCATGTATTCATATCTTCTTAGGATCATAAAGAAAGTGGTAGGCAGGTGATTTTTTACTTCCGTTAAAAGCTTTCTATGAACAGTTTGCCCCAGAGCAAACTGGTCTATGCCACGCTACTCAGTGTGTAAGGTAATGCAGCTTTTATTTCTGCCTCACTAATTGTCTAATGAATAATATATTCAGGGCCTCTACTTGACTTGAAACTTTGGGGTCAATCTTCTCCAAAAATATGTGTGAATCCTTTTGGTTATTATGAGTATTTTTGTAATGGTGATAAATTGCATTAAGCAATTTAGAATCTCTCAATTTCCCTCTTAAGTATCAGGTATTGATTACATCTTGATGTTACTCATTCTTTCCCTCAATGCATTAACTTTCTTTCTCCATGTTTGTGCCTGGTCTGCTTGTCGAATTTGGAATAGAAGACCTCTAGTAAAAGTCTGATTCAGTCCTGAGTACTCTCTAAAGTCATCGCATGAGCTCAATTGATTTTTGTTAATGAATATAATTGTCAACATTATTAGTAGGTATAATTGACTCTTCCTAGTGATATTCTTTGATTATTGCTGGAAAAATATAATTAGACCTAAGATATATTTTCCTTAATGAGAAATATGCAGTTAACATGTGTGTTTACAGATGTTTATATACACATGCATATTATTATCGCTATGCAAACATACACATACATGTTCAATTATTACTATTTTTATATTCACATTATAGTAACATATTCTTCTTTGGTTACCATTTTCATTTATACTCAAATATACTTCAATATTACTATTTCAAAGTAATAATGGAAATATTCAACATATATCTTAATGTTGTTTGCATTGTTTTAGTTCATTCAGAAAATTCCTTTTATTTATACATTAACAAATATTCCAGATGTGCTGAGTACTCTCCCACATATTAAAAACAAAAGGAAAAACAAGAAATGGTCCTTGTCTTCAATTTGCCCAGCATGCAAAGTATATCCACAGTCCAGGATTCTGAATGCATAGACAGGGATCAGGTGTGGAAAGCTCATCTAAGAATCCATTAAGAGCCAGGAGCAATGGTTTAGTGAGACTCTCAGCAACCTAGCAAGACCCTGTTTCAAAACAAAAAAATAAAAAGAGCTGAGGGTGTAGCTCAGAGGTATAATGTCACTGAGTTTAATCCCCTATCCTCCCCCAAGAAATAAAAAAGAATCCATCAGAAAGGTTCATTTTCAGGATATTTTCCTGATTTTGGAAAGACACTGGCCATGTTGAACACTACCATGTTGTTATGGTTTTGATCTGGAATGTCCCCCAAAGTCTCAAGAGTGCAGAGGTAGGGCTTTTAGGCAATGATTGGATCATGAAGCTCTGAGCTCATCAGTGAATTAATCCATTCTTGTTCTTGTCTGGTATTTGAATCAGCAATGAAAAGCTGACTAATACACATGCACTAGCTAAATTTAAGCTTTGAAAGAACATTAGGAGATATTTGGTTTCTATGTTCATGTGAGAAAAGAAGAACCTATGGGAAACTATGATTAATTGGTCCAAAGTCAGGGAATAAAAATTTGAATTCAAGTCTACCCTACCCAAGGCCTAAACTCTTTGTCTACTAATGGTTTCCTAAAAAGCCTTAAGAACCAAAGCAATTAGAAAATATATTTGGATTTATATAATAGGAAGTTTTCTCTAATTTAATCTATTAATGGATGAATAATAAACCTATAATTTAATTATAGATAGTATCCATAGAAGAATAACAACAAATTTTAAATGCTTATCCCCTTCTATGTGGTCTTACTGAGCCAATGCTGGGGCCTGATATCAGGCTGCCTGCCTTCCCCTTCTCCGGCCCTGAAACTGCAAAGTGAACAAGCTTCCGGCCTTCATGAAAATGTGTAAGCAGGATCCAAGTGTCCTGCACACCAAGAAGATGGGCTTCCTGAGGGAGTGGGTGGAGAGCATGGGGGGGAAGTACCACCTGCTACTCAGAAAGCTAAATAAGGAGAAAATATCAAGGAAGAAAAATCAGATAGCAAGAAGACAGAGGAAAACATAAAGACAGATGAGCCATCAAGTGAGGAAAGTGATGTAGAAATTGACAATGAAGGTGTAATCGAACCAGATACTGATGCCCCTCAAAAAATGGGAGATGAGAACAAAGAGATAACTGAGGAGATGACAGATTGAGCAAATGAAAAGAAAGGGGCTGCCATTGATACCCTAAGTGATGGTGAACTACAGAAGCCATTGACTTGTTCACAGATGTCCTCAGGCTAAATCCTGGCTTGGTCATTCTGCATGCCAAAACAGCTAATGTCTTCATCAAATTACAGAAGCCACATGCTGCCATTTGAGACTGTGAGAGACATTGACATAACTCCTGATTCAGCTCAGCCTTACAAGTGGCAAGGGAAAGCACACAAACCTCTGGGCCATTGGGAAGAAGCAGCCCATGATCTTGCCTTTGCCTGCAAACTGGATTCTGATGAGGATGCTAATACAATGCAGAAAGAAGTCCAACTGAGGGCCCATAAAATTGTTGAACATCAGAGAAAGTGTGAGTGGAAACATGAAGAACAAGAGATCAAAGAAAGAATAGAAAGGGTTAAGAAGGCTAGAGAAGAACATGAGCAAGCCCAGAGGAGGAAGAAGCCAGACAGCAAGCAGGAGCTCAGTATAGCTCTTTTCCAGGTGGCTTTCCTGGGGGAGTGCCTGATAATTTTCCTGGAGGAATGCCTGGAATGGCAAGAATGCCTGGGCTCAATGAAATTCTTAGTGACCCAAAGGTTCATGCAGGCATGCAGGATCCAGAAGTTATGATGGTCTTCCAGGATGTGGCCCAGAACCCAGCAAATATGTCAAAATACCAGAGCAACGCAAAGGTTATGAATCTCATCAGTAAATTGTCAGCCAAATTTGGAGGTCTAGCGTAATACCCAACTGACAAAGCCCTTGCTGAAGGAAAGGCAATGTAGATCACTTAATGGATGTTGCAATAATAGAAAACAGTGTACGTATGCCTCATCAGGAGAGCTGGGGTGCTTTGAAGATAATTCCTACCTCCCTGCACCAAATGCAGTTGAAGCATTTTACAGTGGTTTGCCATTAGGATATTCATTCAGATAAAGTTTTCCTACTAGGAATTACCAATTTTAAACACTTTTTAAACCATAAAAATATTTCAAGCAAATTAAAAGGAGGTGTTAATTCTTACATTTTTCCTTACTAATCATTTTGGATTTATCCTTTGATATTGGGCAAGGAAGATACTACAGTATGGAAAGTTTATTGTTGTAGTGTGAGTGAAATAAAGGTTTATTAGTGGACAGCAAATAAATCTCATGTAGATAAAAAATAAAATAAATACTTAATTTCACAATTACTATAATATGGTTGAGTTGGAAAATCATACTGAACACTGTTCTGTTTTCATTAAAAATAATAAATTGCCAGTTCTATATACTCCTAAGGTTAAAGATAAATCCAATATTCTTAAGTTTTAAAAATATGTCTCATGACATGATAATACTTTAAACTTAATGGAGAAGTATGTTCTTTTTTTCTGCTTTAACTTGGTACTTTAAGAGTACCATATATGCCGGGCGTGGTGGTGCACGCTTGTAATCCCAGTACTTAAGAGGCGGAGACAGGAGGATCCGGGTTCACAGCCAGTCTCAGCTACTTAGTGAGGCCCTCTGCAACTTCGTGAGACACAGTTTCAAAATAAAGTATAAAAAATAGGGCCGGGGGTGTAGCTTGGAGGTAGAACGCCCCTGGGTTCAATCCCCGGTACCGCAAAAAAAAAAAGAGTACCACATATTATATTATTGTGATCCCTACATCACTATAAGAAAATTATGAGTCATTTTGGTTCACTTTTTCTGACTTAAAGAGCAATATTGATGCCTCAGCTGTCCAAGCCTAAAAAATTGATTGCTACTGAATATATCATTAAACAAAACATTCAATAACTTCACCATAGGTTTCAAGTAGCAATACTCATGCTTGAGAAACAAACAAAAATCAGATATAGCAGTTATAAGTAAATACATTCTTCCTTGATATTTCTTTTTGTCTACTCATAGAACATAGAGTTATGAAATAAACATGCACTAAAAGTGGACATTTTCTTCAATCATTCTGATGGTAAAACTGGTATACAAACTCTTCAGCTAGATGTTACAGTATTAGATCAGAGTTTCTATTAACTTATAGATTTTCTTCTGGTTCCAAGCTTTTTTGAGATGCAATAGCAAGAAAATAAATTGTAGAGAATCATGAGTTCTTGGGGAATTAATAATTCACTTTAATCTACAATCCATTTCCCCATAGAGTGATCATACTGAGTTGCAGAATGCTTTCTATTACTTTTAAAATGCTATCTGAAATTGATTCCCAAATTATATTCCAGAGATACTAGCTCCATAAGATATAATAATAGTTTATACATAAAAAAGTCATGATGTAAAAGAATTCTGGAAAAAAAAATCTAAGTTAAACAAAAGTAGGGATTAAAGATGGCAGAATAGAGGAAGACAGTGCATTCCAGTTGCTCTGACAGTACGTTCCGGTTGCTCCGAGACTCAGAACTCAACTGGTGATAAGACTGATTCTTTTCAAGATAAAAAAGCAGTCAGAACTCAACAGAAGAAAGACAGCCGAAACATGATGGAATTGGATGCAGCACAGAGAGCAGAGGACTGAAAACAGCTCCACACATCTCATTAGGAGAGAGGAGAGCAGAGGCGGCACCATCTTGGTGAGACCACACCAGGGCTGTCAGCTACCAGGACTAGCGGCTCTCAGAGGCCAACTCCAACAAAGAAGAAGCAGAATCTTGTCGAGCCAGTGTCTACAGAAAACTATTATCAAAAGCAATTCTTCTCTCATGCTTGAATTCTTCCTTCCATGCTTGAAAACCTCAAGACTATGGTTCCCCATCCTGTGGCTGCAGATGAACTCAGACCAAGAAAGGACAGGACATTCCTTCAGGGACCCCAGTGGGTACATCCCACCTCTTCAAGATCACTGTGAATCAACAGACCAACCAGCCAAACTGCCCAGAGAACTCCTGTGGCTACATATGAACTCATTCCTGCCTGCAGGGACACGAGAAGCACTTGTCAAGAATATGAGTTTACAAAGCATCCCAGGGGGAACCTGTGAAGCTTCAGGGACTTGCATGGCAACAAATAGACCCACAGGGTCTGTGAGTTGGCAAATCATCCCTGTGGGGGTAGAGATGGGGGTACAGTTGAATATAACAGAAATATGAATTAGCAGACAGTCTCTAGGTACACTCAGGCCAGAGAGACCAAGGGTCAACAGTTCACGCCTTTGCAGGGTTTCCAGCAATCACCACAGGACTGCCAGAAGTGGTGTCTGTGGGTTGAAATAACTCAGACAAATGTGCTACAGGTTTAGAGGGCAATAAACTCATGCCTGGCAGTGTTTGGGTGCTACAAGCACCAAGGCCAGAGGCCAAGAATGTCTCAAGTGATCACAGCCTCTAGAGCAGCAGGAGTGTCTCTGGGGCTAAATAACTAAGCCAACCAAGTTCCAGGCTCAGAATGATATATTATCTCCCTGCCAGAGCTTGGGCCCTGAAAACAGGGAGGCCAGGGGCCAGCAGGGGTTCATGTGATCGCAGCCACAGTCTGGAAATGCAGCACTCTCTCCACCATCAGAGTTTAGACCTGGCATGCATGCATGCCAGTGACTTCAGGGCTCACTGTGACTGCAGCCAACAGATCAGTGGTGGTGTCCCTGGGCCATCAACCTTCAGCAAGCCAGGCTACAAGCTTGGAACATATTAATCTCTGTCCCTGCTGAGCTTATGCCCTGTAACCACAGAGGCTGGAGGTCAGCACTTTGCAGAGTTTTATGGTCATGAAACCAGCAGAGCATCAGTGGTGTCTAAAGGGCATTAAATCCCAAACAGCAGGCTGTAGTCTCTAAACAGAACATCATAGTCTCTGGCCCTACTGAGTTTGGGCCTGGAGAGCATGGTACTCTGCAACCAATCAGACTACTCCTGCTTGCTTGCACTGAGGAAGAACTATATCTTGTAAAAGAAGGTCTGGGGGACAAACTCAAAAGTCTGATTATATGAGACAGATTCATAGAGGCAAATATATTCCCCCATCTTAGGCCTTATTATAAAGGGGTAACAGATAGATACAGGACTCTCACACATGCCAAAATAACAGAAATACAAACCTGAGAATTCTAAAAACATGAAAATGAAGACCAGTGAGGAAACAATAAACTCCCACAATTCAATAACAAGGAAGATCACCAATACTGAGCTGCAGGAAATGCCAGAAGGATAATTTAGAATTTTGATTTTCAATATGATCAAAAGCCTCAGAGATTAAATCAGAGAAAATGTACAGAAAATGAAACAACCTCTGAATAGAGAAATTGAGGCCTTAAGTAAGAACCAAAATGAGGCTTTGAGTGAAATGAAGTAGTCAATAAATGAATTAAAGACCTCAATAGAAACCACCTCAATAGACACCACATGGAAAATACAGTCTCACTCTTGGAAGACAGCTCATTCAAAACTGACCACACAGTCAATAATGTAGAGAAGATAATATGACATGACCAGAACATCCAAGAAATTTAGAATAATATGAAATGAACTAACTTACGGAAAATAGGCATTGAAGAAGATCTAGAAGCACAAACCTAGGGTATTAGAAAACTATTCAGAGAAATAATACCAGCGAATTTCCCAAACATAGAAAAAGACTTGGACATCCATGTACATGAGACATTCAGAACACCAACAATACAAGAACAAAGAGGAATTTCTTCATGCCACATAATTATCAAAATTACTAACATAGAGGCCAAGGAACAAAGAACGGGGGACATTCATGGGCAAAACAAGAAGAATCACTCCAGACTTCTCAATCCAAGTCATGAAATGATTGAATCCTTCCAAACTCCTTCTATGATGCCAATATCACCTTAATACCAAAACCAAATAAAGATCCCTCAAGAAAAGAAAATTACAGACCAATATCATTAGTGGACATAGATAAAAAATTCTAAACAAAATACTAGCAATACGTATTCAAAACCACATCAAGAAAATTGTACACCATGACCAAGTTGGTTTCATCCCAGGGATTCAAGCTGGTTCAACATATGCAAATTAATACATGTTATTCACCACATAAATAGAACTAAAGACAAAAATCACATGATTATCTCAATAGATGCTAAAAAAAGCATTGGACAAAATCCAACACCCATTCAGGTTAAAAACACTGCAGAAAATCGGAATACAAGGAATTTACCTCAACATCATTAAGACAATATCCAATAAACTAAAAGCCAACATCAAATTGAATAGGCAGAAACTGTGTGAATTCTATTTAAAATCAGGAAAAAGACAATCATGCCCACTACCACCACTCCTTTTCAATATAGTCCTTGAGACTCTTGCCAGAGAAATAAGGCAAGAGAAGGAAATCAAAGGAATTCAGATAGGAAAAGACGAACTAAAACTATATTTGCAGATGAATTGATCCTATATTTAGAAGACCCCAAATAACTAAACAAAAAGACTTCTACAGCTGACTAACAAATTCAGAAAAGTATCAGGATACAAAACTCAATCTAATAAAAATCAGGGCCTTTTCTATATGCTAACGATGAATCCATGAAAAAAGAAATCCCCAGAAAAAAATTCCATTCACAATAACTTCAAAAACAATAAAATACCTAGGAATAAATCTAACCAACGAGGTAAAAGACTTCCACAATGAAATATATAAAACACTAAAGAAAGAAATTGAAGATCTTCAAGATGGAAAGATCTCCCCTGCTCTTGGATAAGCAGAATAAATATTATCAATATGACCATTCTACCAAAAGTGATCTACAGAGTCAATGCAATCCCTATCAAAATACCAGAGCTAGAAAAATTAGTCCTAAATTTCATGTGGAGAAATAAAAGACCCAGAATAGCCAAAGCAATTCTCAGCAATAAGACCCATGCAGGAGGCATCACAATTCCTGACTCAAATTATACTACAGAGCTATAGTAATAAAAGTAGAATGGCATTGGAAAAAAAGAAAAACCAGACACATAGACCAATGAAACAGAACAGAAGATACAGAGAGAAATCCACACCACACACTTATAGCCAATTGATTTTTGACAAATTTGCCAAACACATACCTTGAAGAAAAGAAAGCCTTACCAACAAATGGTGTTGGGAAAACTGGTTATTCATTTGTAGAAAAATAGAATTAAATCTTTTCCTTTCACCCTGCATAATAATCAACTAGAGATGGATTAAAGACCTGGAAATTAGATCAGACACTTTGAAGTTACTAGAAGAGAGCACAGATCCAACACTCCAACATATAGGCACAAGTAGAAACTTCCTCAAAAAGACCCTAAAAGCTCAGGAAACTAAAACAAGAATCAACAAATGGGATGGCATTAAACTAAAAAGTTTCTGCTCACCAAAGGAAACAACCAAGAGTCTAAACAGAAAGTCTACAGAATGGGACATCTTTGTCAGCTATTCATCTGATAGAGGATTAATATCTAGAATATACAAAGAACTTAAAATCCTTAACACTAAGCAAACAAATATCCCAATCAAGACATGAGCAATTGAAATAAATATACACTTAACAAAAAAAGAGACACAAAGGGCCAATAAATATATCAAAAAATGTTCAACATCATTAGCAATCAGAGAGATGCAAATCAGAACTACACTGAGATTCCATCTAACTGCAATCAGAATGGCAACTATCAAGAAATAAAACAACAATAAATGCTGGTGAGGATGTGGGTAAATAGGTGGAAATGCGGATTAGTACAGCCACTATGGAGATCAGTGTGGAGATTCCTCAGAAAATTTGGAATGGATCCACCATATGATCCAGCTATACCACTTCTGGGTATCTTTCCAAAGGGACTGAAATCAGAATTTTATAGTAATATATGCATATCCATGTTTATAGCAGCATATTTCACAATAGTCAAATTATGCAGCCAACCTAGGTATCCATCAGTGGATGAATAGATTACAAAATTATGGGATTAAAAAACAGATTACAAATAGATTACAAAATTATATACACACAATGGAATTCTATTCAGCAATAAAGAACAAAATAATGTCATTTACAGGAAAATGAATGAACTTGAAGAATATTATGTTAAGTGAGATTAGCCAGTCACAGAAAGTAAAGGATCATATGTTTTCTCTTATGCAAAATCTAAGGAATAATTGTGGTACCATACTGAATTCAGGTAATAGAAGAGAAACTCCAGTGGAGCCAAGGAGGTGGTCTATGGGAAGGGGGGTGATGAGAGGGAGGATCAACAAAGGAATCACTTCCATTGACATTATGTACATATGTGAGAATACCAATGTCAGTCTCAATACCCTGTATGGGGAAAGGGAATAATGGGGAGGAAGCTAGGGAAAGCCCACCAAGTGCTGTGTGCATGTATGTCACTATCACTATGAACTGCATTATGACGTGAGATTATAATGCACCAATAAAATTATTAAAAATAAATAAATTTAAAGATAAGATATTCAAAATTCAAAAATAAACAAATATGTTGTTTTAATGATATTTCTTAGAACTTTTCATCCTCCAAGGAATAGTTATAATAAGTAGCATTTCTTTTTTTATCTGGAAAACTTTTTGATTCAAAAGCAAAGTTGAAAACTTCCAAGATGAAATATCACAATCCACATAATATGCTCTAGTTATTAACTAAAGTTTTAATTAAATATTTATGTGTATGTAAAACATGTGATACATAAAGAGCTATGGAATGGGACTTTCAATCTCTCTCCAATTATTGGTGAAACTCTAAAAATGAGAATATCAGATTCTGAGTAATCCACAATTTGCTAAGTATGGCTAGATACCTTCACAATAACTGAATACAAGACAACAGATATGCGCAACAGTTCTTAACCCTTCTTCAACCCCTATAAGAGAAGGCCAGAAATTCAAATAAATGATGATAGATAACCATGGAGGTAGTTATCAGCCTTAGAAAGAGTATTATAACAATTTATATTTCCTCCCTTCTTCCCCACATACCCTCCTCACAAAACATGGGAGGAACACTCCTTCCTGTAAGCCAAGGAATCACTTACAAAACTTTTTGGTCTCTGAATGTCCAGGGTGGCATCACTCTCCTCAGTTGGTGGAGTGGTAAGCTGTAGAGATGTGTAGGACCAACAGTTACATTGGGAGGAGCTCAGTAACATAATTCTTGAGAAAGTTTGTTCTAAGACAAGGAATGTAAAAGCATGTGAACACAGAGTCTAGTACCTGATTCCCATGCCTCTGTTTTTCCAAGTTGTGGGCTGTTATGATTAAAATAAAAAAAGAATCAAGATAAGGAAAGAAGTCTTTGTTTCTGCATTTCCAGGATATTATAACTTTGTGGTAGACTAAGTAGTTCAAGAGATCAAGATGGTTCACCCACAAGGACTACCTAATATGGCAGACTGAAGCTAGAAGATGTAGTACTGAGGATGGTTGATGGGAGTGAAGGTATGTTAGGGTGTGCTGAAGGTATGTTAGGGAACTGTGCAATGCTATGTTTTAAGGGTATGTAATAGGGCAATGTCACCAAAGAAAACACAAATTTGCCCCACAAAAATGTCAGTGTTTGTAGATATGCAACAGTGGAGGTCAAGATGGTGAGCCAGTGTTGTCAAGTGAGAACTCCAGCAGAATCACTATGTAAGACATTTGCATGTGTACCTGAAGTTCCTATTTCATTGTTCTAACCCTGGAAAGGCCAGAAGAAGGAAGGAAAGCAAGGAAGGAGAGCTAAAGACTAAGCCACACTCCCTTCCCTAGTGGTAAGGGGTTTGGGGAGGAGATCCAGAATTACAGCTCAGACCTACAATGGAAGGAAAAGAAGAGCATTTAATGGGACTTAAATGTGAATTTTAGAGTTTTTTATGACTAGAGTTAATAACTGAAATTATTTACGCTTTTTGTTTTCTTTCTTGCCATGGAACTTGTCCTAATCATTTACAATGATTATAATACTATAGGATCTCATAGAAATGTCTCTGGAGATATGAAAGGGATTTCCCCAGAGAACATCTTGAACATAGGGACTGGAGAAAAACAAAGCTTTCTTCTAGTTATATCCTGTTAGATTTAACCATGCCCAATAAGCCAGTTATGGGTATTTGGTTTAATTTTTGGGTAATTAATTTTATGTTAAATTATAAATTTATTAAATTAATTAATTAAAATAATATGAGTTTACTAACATCTGATGAGGTTAATTATACCCAAAACATAGAAGTGGCATACATTTCATATGCAGGTGCATAATTTATATGTAACACCTCATGAAATATTAATTAATTCATTATAAAATATTTTGGAACATCAACTATGTATTGGGAAAATATTTTTAAATAGCTAGTATTGTACTTCATTATCCTTATTCATAGCTAAAAGCCCAATTATCATTTTAATTTATCCAGCTGATCCTATCTAGCAATGTCAGAAACAGAGTACTAATGGCAACTTAAATTAACTCTGTCAAATTTTCAAAGAACAATAAGAATGCCAAAAAGGGAGAAGAAACATGAATATGAAATAAACTCAGACACTCCATTTTATAAAATTAAGAAAAAGTCATATATAATACTTCTATATCATGTAGTCAGTGGCAAAGACATCAATCATCACATTATCTGTACATTGAAAATGATAAATTGATTGTGTTGTAATGAGAGGATCTAATTACTTAGAGAAATGAAGAGGGCAAATGAAAGCCCTTTAGCTCTGAAGCCATATATTATCATTAATAACATTGAACCTATGTGGCTTAATTTCTCTGTTCTGTACATTTGTGGAGACACAATCTTCCTAATTCATTCCTTTAGAGAGAGATCAGATAATTAATTTATCATCTTTCTAAAAATAGCGAAGAGGAATATCACAGGAATATGAAACCTATACAAAGGTCATCAGACATTTTATAATTGGCTATTTTTCCCCAGCTCTTACTAAAGTAACATAGATAGCAAACACAAACCTTATGCGTAATCATTGGTTCAACATACAATTGTAAAACTAATCCAGCAATTTCTACAGTATTTCTTGTGATCACAAAATTATGTTGGAAGCATGCTATAGACATGAAACAGAATCAAGATTATTTCAACAGGCTGTAGCTCAAGGTCAAAGAGCAAGATGAAAGGTATCGTGTGTTTGAGCTAAAGTGATCCTGTGTTCAAATACATCATAAAGAGACATATTGTATGAAGTGAATGGCTAAATAAGGATATAGTCGAGAGTGAAAATATTGCCTAATATTTGAAAGATGTTCATGAAAATGCAGAACTGGAGCTGTAGGCAGATGAACCTATGGAATTTACCTCTTGATAGCTATTCTCGAAATAGCATGTCAACAACCAGAGCTATCAAGTAATGAATGACAGCTTTGCAAGGTGGTGAGTGTTCTTCCTGGTGCCCTTGGACACATCCAGGCAGTAACTGCATTTCAGGAATGTTGATTATATAAAAAGCATTTCTGCAATCAAATCTGAAGTAATGATTATGTGAATTCTAAGGTCTCCTCTGATTTTATGATTCCCGGATTATATTTTTCACTTATATAACCTATGAGCTCTTTCATTTGCATTTACATTCTGTCTAATTAATTGTAGGTATTTATGTACCTCTTAGTTACTTTTTAGTTTTTTCTATAGTGAATTCCATAAGATAAGTAATTGCATTTTTTCTTATATTCTTTTCTTCTGTAGGAAATCTAGAATCCTCAACTTCACAATAGTTCATTTCTTCTTTGTTGTTCAATTTTAATTTTGTATTACAGCACTTTTATACTTTACTGGTTTCTGTACACCACACATATGAGCTCTAACCAGTGCATTGGGGTGGAAGTAGGGTCAATTCTAACCAGAATAGGAGACTTAAAATTCAAAAGAGATAGAAAGCCCACACAACCTACAAAATATAATTTTCAAAAGGCTAAGTCCTCTATTTAACATTCCCATAGTTTGCTTGGTCTTCATACCTCTCAAATTTGCAGTTCATTTTCAAAGAGCTTTAAGAAGATGATAGTAGACAGAATCATGAAATATACAGAGATGGGACCCTTCTTTTACTGTAACACTTTTATTAGAGGTAACTTTTTTTCGCACTCTGAGGATTGAACAAAGAGGTGTACTACCACTAAGCTAAACCCTCAGGCTGACCTCGAACTTGTAATCCTGCCTCAGCCTCCCAAGTGCTGGGATTACAGCATGTACCATCACACCTGGAAACAATTTTCTTTTTAAAAATTATGGTGTTCACTCTGCTTGAGAATAACCAAAGCTTTACTCCGCTTTGTTTTCTCCTCTCTGTAGTAAGGCAAGATTTACAAATTGATAGAGATCAGCCCATTTAAGATAACCAAAATGTATCATTTAAATTTGTTTTAACCTGTGGAATATTCTTCCCTATTGGGCTAAAAATGTCAAAAGTCATTATAAGATCTTGTAAATTAATATCTTATCTCCTCTGATATTTCTGTAAATCTTTTATGTACATTTTATCACAGAAATATTATACACTTTTGATCATAGAAAAACTGGTTTGGCTGTTCCTAAAGGTCGTTGGTGGTCTTTCCAAATTGGAGCCTATGGTGTTCATTTTAACAGCATGGAGACTCTATCTTGGTGTATTATTCAGCTTTCCATCACTATAATGAAATGCTTAACTCAGGCTAATTATAAGATAATGAACAGTTCAGCTCATCGTCTCAGAGGTTCAAGGTCCAAGATCAGATAGGCACCATTGTTTGGGCTTCTGGTGAGGGCAGCAGATATCAGCACATAATGATGGGAACTCATGTAAAACAAAGAGTTTATCTTGAACCAAAGCAAAGAATAAGACCAGGATCCTATATCCCCAATAACCTAAGGATCTCCCACTAGGCTCCACCTCCTAAAAGTTCCACCAGCTCCAATTAGTACTACCCTAGTACTACCCAAAAGATTAACACATTGATCCTTTGACACATCGATCTTTGGGGGTTCATTCAACATCCTAACCATAGCACTTGACTACAGTCAACATCCTCTGATTCTCTTTTATCTCAGCAGCTCAATGTTACATAAAAAAATAAACTTGTATCCCCTCCACTTTCAGGATATGAGTAATATAACTTTTTCCCTCAAGAAGCTTAACAAATGTTCCTTCTTCCATAAGGCCCTCCTGAATTCACTCAGACACAATTATTCAAAATATCCTAAATTCACAATATTTTGTAATAGTAACCACTCTGTATTATAGTTCATCATCTTTGCTTCAAGCTCATTTGTTAAATGTGAATTGCTTCATTTAGCTAACAGCCCATATCCCAATTACGTCATTATGAGTGTGGCCCCTTGAGTCTTGTACATTGAAGTGTATCACATGGAGAACAAGGTAGGAACAAACCAAAGCTCTTCACATGCACTTGTATCCATCCTAAGTGATAATGGGCAGAATAGAGTACTTTAAATACTGTGGCCTACAAATCACAACTTCCCGAGAGCCAGCTCCTCTGTTCACATGCCCCTGTATCATGGTATTCCCCCTGTTTTATTCCCATGGAAAAGAAATAATTTGCTCTTCCTAGACTAGGCTGATTGTTACCACTGAGGTTCTCAAAATAAAAATACTTCTAAAAATATTTCTTCCCAAAATTCTTCTTCTATAAATACTTATCCTTTACCATGCTATCCAAATAAAAATGTTTCTCTGCATCCTAAATGATTTTCTTACCAAGGACAGAAAAAAGCATACACTTAACACACATTTATTATTTTGTTGCTTTCAAAATGTTGACATAAATTAAAATTATATGATAAGCCTTTTTCCTGTGACATTTGCAATACCATAATTTAAGAAACTGTATTCCTAGAAGTTTCAGGGTTCCTGGGGTAAAATAGAAATTCTAAGCCATAGAAGATTTATTTTATATGTCACATATGTCACCTGTGGGCACTTCACTAGATTCCTAGGGCTGTTATAACAAAGTTTCATGAACTGGGTGGCTAACAATAACAGAAGTGTATTTTCACAGAATTCTGGAGGCTAGAAATCAAGATGCCAGCAGAGCTAGCTCCTTGTGAGAGCCCCATGGGAGAGTCCTTTCCACCCCTCACTACTAGCTGTGGGTAATACCTGGCAATCCCTGGCATTCCTTGGCTTCTTGATGCACGTTCCAATCTCTGCCTTTGTGGTCACATAGTATTTTCCCTGTATGTGGTTTCCTTCTTTTTATAAGGACACTACTTCTGTTAGATTAGAGCTCACCCTAATAACCTCATTTTATCCTGATCACATTTGCAAAGACCCAGTTTCCAAATAAGGGAACACTCAGAGGTCATAGGAGCTAGGAATTGATCATATATTTGGCGAGGAGGGGGACACAATTCAAGCTTAATAGGCACCATTCTAAATTTGAGTCAGTGTTTGTAATGCCCACACCAGAAAAACAGGCAGACACTGTTGAAATCTTATGAACTATACTAACAAGCACCACTGGGTGTTTCAGGGTCCTTTGTATATATGCACTGGTATAGTAATCTTATATCAGGAAAATAGTTGGGCGTGGCAAACATGATAAGCATGCAGTTGCTGTAAATGAATCAATATATTTTACAGGAAGATCACTGAACTTATAGAAAACAACACTTTTAGTATGAGCTGCATTGACCATATGGATATTGAAACCTAGGCTAGTCTCTTAATCCCTTTTGTAGATTTTCAAAATTTCCTTTGTTAAGAAGTCCAGGAGCCAGGCGTGGTGGCACATGCTTGTAATCCCAGTACTTGGGAGGCTGAGACTGGAGGATCCGGGTTCATGGCCACGCTCAGCTACTTAGTGAGGCCTCCGCAACTAAGTGAGACCCTGTTTCCAAATAAAGAATAAAAAAAAAATAGGGCTGGGGCTGTAGCCCTGAGGTAGAATGCCCCTGGGTTCAGTCTCCAGTTCCGAAAAAGAAAGAAAGAAGTCCAGAAGATCCCTACCCTACCATACATATTAGTTTACTGGTCCTTTTTTTAAAAAGTAAAATTCTGAAATTACATAAAAATAAGGGAATCTCCAATTGAATAACAACCTCCTCCAAATAAAGGGGATGTAGCTTTCTACCACACAACAATTGCTAACATCAAGGGAAGAATGGTTTCCTTTCTTTAGAGTTTTAAGAATTACCATTAATTCTTTCTAAAGGTCTTCTGAATAACAGAATAGCTTCATAACACAAACTAAGACAGAGTGGACTGTGACATTGCAGATATCTTTATGTAAAACTTATTACATCTTCTCAATTGAAACAGACATGTTACTTTATGCAGGGACATGGGAAAATTTTATAATGAAATAAAAAAGGTGGAAATGGGCAGATAAGGATCTGTGTCCGCAGTCACAATTCAAGAGAGCAGGAAAAGACATATTACTAGAGTTTATAGACACAGTAAATTCATTAAGAAGTGGATAGAATCCAGTTTTTTTTCTTGTAATAGCTCTTTGAGATACAATTCTTATACCATATGAATTGTAGCCCCATTTAAAGTATACAATTCAGTGATCTTTAGTATATTCAGGGTTGTGCAACTATCACTGTAAACAATATTAGAACATTATCATCTTACTTTAGCACTTCCACAGCCCATCCCTCCTACACCTCCTGTTCTAAACAACTAATCTATTTTCTGCCTCTATATGCTTGCCTATTGTGGACATCCCATATGAATGCAATCATATAACATTTGCTCCTTTGTGACTGGCTTCTTTCTCAGAATAATAATTTCAAATTCACCCATAATATAGTATGTGAATATACCATATTTGACTTATCCATTCATAAGTTGATGTACAATGGTGTTTTATGACATATTGTATAACTATTAATAATGTTGTAGTGAACTTTGTGTACATGATTTTATGTACTTAGTTTTCATTTCTCTTGGTTATATATCAGGAATGGAATTGATAAATCATGTGAAATCATATTTTGCTCTTTGGAGGAAACTGAAAAACGGTTTTCCAAAGTGGATGCACCATTTTACATTCTGCCAGCAATGTACAAAGGTTCCAGTTTCTGCACATCCTTGCCAACACTTGTCATTTTTTCCTGATGATGTTAGCCTTCTTTGTGGATGTGAAATGGTACGTTATTTGGTTCTCAATTGGCATTAAGATCCCGAATGACTAGCTCATGATATTCAGCACATTTTTATGCTCCTATTGGCCATTTTATTCTTTACTTTTGTCATATATTTGATATGTGAATACTATCCACATTTTGTAGACTTAATTTTTACTTTTTTCTTGGTTTCCTTCAAAGCACAGTATTTCTTCTTTATTTTGACAAAGTCAGCTTTATTTTTTTCCTTTGGCTGCTTATACTGTGGGTTATATATAAGAAAACCTTGCCTTATCTAAGATCATGAAGATTTATGATCTTATGTTTTCTTCTATGAGTTTTATAATTCTAGCTTCCACATTTTAGTCTTTGATCCATGTTGAGTTCATATTTGCATGTGGTATGAAGTAAGGGTATACATTTATTTTTTCTGGTTCTATAGTTCTTGCTTTACCAACAACTTAACTCAATCTCTCCTGTGTATATCTGATTTTCCCTATCTTGTGAATTCTGCTCAGTCATAATTTACAAATGCCTATAGTTTCTGCAACTCAAGCTTTCAGCTTGTTCCTATTTATTGTCTTTGTCCTGTGTTAAGGACAAAGCCTTCTTTGGGCTTTGTCAATTTCTTCTGTTCTATCAATTGAAAAACTTTCTCTAGGTTTCTCTAGTCTCCACTTCAGTCCTGAAAAAGGAAAATCTGGCCAACACTAGACACCATGATCTCCATTTGGGTAGAATTTTCAAAAACCTCACTAGCTGCTTATTAATTGGCTTTTCTCCAGTAAGTGACACATGCTTTGTGCTTTTACCCTCTAATAAGTGTAAAAGCACATGAAGCAGAATGTGGACACTTACTATATAGTGTCATATGTATGAATCCAGGTGACTTCTCACAGAGCCGAAGACATGTTAAGAAGATAAGCCTTAGATATGTCAAGCATCTGTGTTTTCCTGTATGCAGTGTGGCACTCTGCACACAGGCCATTTATAATTTCACAGATTGCATGTTTTGTCTCTAGGCTGATTCATTTAAAGCATTAGTAGAAATAGTTTATTTGTTCTTCATCTTAGACTTAAGGAAACACTATATGTATTCCTTTGGTTTGAGATATAACTTCTTTGGAAAGTGAACACCATCCTTCAGAGCTGCCTAAGCTCAGGTCTGGTCTGTTCCCCAACCCTAGATTGCACACACCCCTCCTGCTATGTACCTATTGCTCTTAGAACACTGCTCTCCACTTGTTTACAGTCATCTTCTATGTGGTTGTGCCTCGTAGAAGATGTTTGTACCTTGCATGTTTAGATATGTTCATTGTTCATTTTTGCCTGTGCATGGGGGAGGTTATAAAGAATGCAAGCTATTTTCCTCACTTTCTCATTGGTGCTGGCATTTATGGCCATTTTAATGTCTTTTGCAGTTTTTTTCACATCAACTCCTATCATGTTTCTGTCTTACTAATCTCAGCATTTTCTACTTAGCCTTCTTTATCTGCATATCTCTACCTCAACTATCATTCAACTCATATATCTAGCTTCTAATTTCCTCACCCACTTTTAGTATCATGTATCAATCACAATATTTAACAAGCTTTGGCATCTCTGAAATATTTCTTTTCATTTAATAACATAACTTTCTGTTAGGAATGGAAAAAGTTCCAGTGCAGTCTAGTGCAGTATACAATAATTTGGACAATATAGGCTACTTTGAACAATATGATCATGTTTTCTAGCACTTAATGATGCATTAGTAACAAATCCTAAGTTATTAAAATTTTCATCATAAAACAAAATATGCTCTTCCTTTTTCTTTTGGTCCTAAGTGGGAACCATTTAAGAATTCATTTTATAAACAAGATTGTATTAAAATCGATGGATACATAAAATGAACATAATTTGTTACAAATGACTTCAATATTCAGAATATTTATACATTGTTTATAGCATTGGGGCCAAATAGCTGAAGTATTCTACTTTGCTTTAAAATATGCAAACAACACTTAACCTGACCATTTTAATAGGAAATCATTTTCAATATTATAGCACAAATTATTATTTTTCTAGTCTGCTACAATCATGACTTTCATTAAAACCAAATGTACTTTTAGCTAACATAGAAGAGGAGAAACTTTCATGTTAACAAGAATTTTGCAATTTTTAACTTAAATTATTTCAACCTATTGGTTCTAGATCTAAATCTTCATAAATAAAAAACAGATTTATTTCATTAAGTGGAATATTTGAACCATAGAAGTCTGTCATAGAAGTCTGTGTCTCAGCCTTGATGAGTTTCTTCCATTTAGAAAATTGATCATTCACTCGCACTTTCATTAATCTTGGGTTTTTAGAGCATGGTGGATTTTAAAGTCAGAGAGATATCATCTCCAGTAACATCTTACATCTTTGACAAGTCACAGTTTGTTATTAGAGCACACCAGCTTTGTGGTTCATGACCTCCCCATGCACTGGAAAAATGAACAATGAACATATCTGAACATGCAAGCTAGAAACATGAAGAGCTGCCAGTATGGTATAAGTGCTACTGAATAGACACCACAACACAATGTGTAGTGATAAATCTAAAAAAAGGAAAATAAAACTCCATAAGATAATAATTTCCCAATGATGTAGTTTATTTGCCAAACTATGATATCTTCAAGTAAATATATTGCTTAACCATGTACATGAAGAGTTGAAATATCTTTAACCTGATTCCTCATGTTGCCTATTGACCCTCTAAGAAAAGAACATTGTTGGATTGTAATTTTTTATTTCATTTATTGGTGCATTGTAGTTATACATTTTGATAAGTGTCAGGGTAGGTAGCAGAAGCATACATGCACACATTGTTCATTTAACCCAACCTCAAATCCCACTTTATTCTCTCCCCCTTCCCTCCTTTTCATGCTCAGCTTATTGACTCTGATAAGTTTGTGTATATACATCATGTGCATTAGTGTATTTCCCTGTTCCCCCCTTCCATCTCCCTCAGTTAGGTTGCCTTCTTTGCTCATCTAAAGTTTTCTCCTTCTTTGTCTGGAGTTCCATCTAAGTCCCATTCTTCCTAGCTTCCACATATTAGGGAGAATATCCAACTTTTCACTCTTCGTGATTGACTAATCTCACTTAGCATAATGTTCTCCAGTTCCCTCCATTTCCCTGCAAGTGATGTAATTTAGTTCTTCTTTATGGCTGCATAAAATTCCATTGTGTACATATTCCATAGTTTTGTAATCCATTCATCTGTTGATGGACACCTTGGCTGGATCCAAAGTTGGGCAATTGTGAATTGTGCAGCTATAAACATAGATACACATGCATTAGTCTGGTAGTTTGGTTTCAGTTCTTTTGGGTAGATGCCTAGAAGTGGTATTGCTGGGTAATATGATAGGTTCATTCTCATTCTTCTGAGGATCCTACACACTGTTTTCCAAAGTGGTTGCACTAATTTGCAATCCCACCAACAGTGTATTAGAGTTCCTACTTCTCTACATCCTCGCCAGCATTTGTTGTTGTTTGTGTTTTTAATGATTGCCATTCTAATTGGGGTTACGTAGCCAGGTGTGGTGGTGCACACTTGTAATCCCAGTACTTGGGAGACTGACACCAGAGGATCCGGGTTCGCGACCAGCCTCAGCTACTTAGTGAGGTCCTCTGCAACTTAGTGAGACCCTGTTTCAAAACAAAGAATAAAAAATAGGGCTGGGGGTGTAGCTCGGAGGTAGAATGCCTCTGGGTTCAATCCCCATTACCAAAAAAAAAAAAAAACTAATTGGGGTTAGGTGAAATCTCAGGGTAGTTTTGATTTGCATCTCTCTGATTGCTAATGCTGTTGAACATTTTTTCATACATTTATTGGCCATTTATATTTCTTCTTCTGTGAAGTGTCTAGTTCACTTGCCCATTTTTTTATTGGGTTATTTGTTTTTTTAAATGGTGATTTTTTAAGTTCTCTGTATATTATAGATATTAGTCCTTTATCAGAGGAGTAACTGGCAAAAATCTTCTATTCTGTTGGCTTTCTGTTGAGGTTCTTGATTGTTTCCTTTGCTGCACAAAAGCTCTTCAGTTTAATGCAATCCCATGTATTGATCCTCATTCTAATTTCCTGTGCTTTTGGGATCTTGTTGAGGAAGTCTTTACCTATGCCTATGTGTTGAAGTGTTGGACCTATGCCCTCTTCAAGTAGCTGCAAGGTCTTTGGTCTGATTTCTAGGTCTTTGATCCATCTTGAATTGACTCTTGTATAAGGTGAGAAAGTGGGGTTTATTTCTATTTTTCTGCATATGTTTAGCCAGTTTTGCCAGCACCATTTTTTGAAGAAGCTATCTTTTTTTCCAGTGGATGTTTTTAGCCCCTTTGTCAAAAATCAATTGACTGTAGGTGTGTGGATTTGTTTTGGAGTCTTCTATTCTGCTCCATTGGTCTATGTGTCTGCTTTTGTGCCAATACCATGCTGTTTTTATTACTATGGCTTTGTACTATAGTTTGAAGTCAGGTCTTGTGATGCCTCCTGCATGTTTCTTGTTGCTGAGAACTACTTTGGCTATTCTGGTTTTTTGTTGTTCCAAATGACTTTAAGAACAGATTTTCTATGTCAGTGAAGAATGACTTTGGTAATTTAATGGGTATTGCATTGAATCTTTAGAGCACTTTTGGAAGAATGGCCATTTTGTGATATTTATTCTGCCTACCCAAGAGCATGAAAGATCTTTCCATCTTCTAAGATCTTCTTCAATTTATTATTTCAATGTTTTATAATTTTCCTTGTAGAGGTCTTTTACCTCTTTGGTTAAGATTATTCTCAAGTATTTTACTGTTTGGGGGATATCGTGAGTGAAAATGTCTTCTGAATTTCTTTTTCAGTGGATTTATGGTTGGCATACAGAAAAGCTTCTGATTTTTTAAGATTGATGTTGTATCCAGACACTTTGTTGAATTTGTTGATCAGTTCTATGAGCCTTTTAGCTGAGTTTGTTGGATCTTCTAAGTATAATATCATGTCATCTTCAAATAGAGATAGTTTCAGTTCCTCTTTTCCTATTTGTACTCCTTTTATTTCCTTCTCTTGCCTTATTGCTCTGGCTAGAGTCTCAAGTACTATATTGAAAAGGAGTGGTGACCGCGGACATCCTTGTCTTGTTCCTGTTTTTAAGGGGAACTCTCGAAGTTTTTCCCCATTCAGTATGATGTTGGCTGTGGGCCTATTATGTTGTTAAGGTATGTTCCTTCTATTCGGATTCTCTGTGGTGTTCTTGTCATGAATGGGTGTTGGATTTTGTCAAATGCTTTTTCAGCATCTATTGAAATGATCATGTGATTTTTGTCTTTAGTTGTGTTTATGTGGTGGATTACATGGATTGTTTCTCGTATGTTGAACCAGCCTTGCATCCCTGGGATGAACCCGACTTGGTCATGATGTATGATTTTCCTGATGTGTTTTCTTTTTTTTTTTGCAGTACCAGGGATTGAACCCAGGGGTGTTCTACCTCCGCGCTA
>PVJS01013220.1:12958-42554 GCA_004027185.1 Glis glis | reverse complement strand
TATACTGGGGCCGAGCTCGTATCTCACGCAGGAGAGGAGGTCGACCCTCAGCAAGGGGAGAGGAGGGTATTTAAAGATACAGCTGCAGAAGAAAAGGGGGAGTAGGGCAAAGCGAGGTACGTGGAGGAATTTTTACAAGCTTATTTTTACCATTCTGTTAGACATCAGTAACCAATTCCTACAACAATTGTTTATCGTGATCCTCTCTTATCTACTACTGGTTTAGCTAGTTCCTGGAGTAGCCTGCCCTAGGGCAGGGGCGAGGCTGTGTTTCTAGTAGAGCCGGCTTAGTCTAGGGGTCTTAAGAGTCAGGGGTGGGGCAGCTTGCTCTTCAGAGTTTTGACCTTTCAATACCATCAACCCAGGCGGGGTGGGCTAATTATCCCACCTCGTTATAAAAAGGAGTTCTCTGGCACATCAGTGTTCCCTTGATTCTGCCTCTCTCTGCATGCGATCCCTTTTGCCATGTCATGATACAACAAGAAAGCCCTCACCAGACACAGCCTTTCCCACGATGGACTTGCTGGCTGCAAAACTGGGAGAAACAAGTTTATTTAACTTATGAATTACTCAGTGTGGTGTTCTGTGATAGCAGCACACAGAAGACTGAGATGGGGCTATATTAAAGAAAGAAAAGAATGAAGTTTAAAGATGATTAACTTGGTCATTTCTAGATGAGATATACAACAAATCTGACTTAAAAGTGCAGTTCTAAGTTACTGTGTGTATGTATATATATGTGTATATATATATATGTGTATATATATATATCATTAACACATACCACATTATATATTCCAATCACTTTTATCCCATATGTATATATTTATATATATATATATATATCCCATCATAATATATATATTATGTTATATATATAATGTTAGCATTGTTGTAGGAGGAATTGGAATAATTATATCACATCCTCTTCCATCCTTCTCTCTCTTCATCCATTATTTATCCTTAAGTTAGAACTATTTCGTTGGTCCATGCAAAACTTCTAGGAGAGATGCTCTCTGCCAAAATTGTGAGAAGTGCACGCCCAGAAAGATGCACTAAAAACCATTAAGTTGTTCACTTCGAATGGGTGAACATTATGGTATACAAATCAGATCTCAGTAAAGCTGCTAAAAAACAAAAATACTGAGCTAACTAGAAAATTCATACCAATAAAATCATCAAGATAATTAGAGCCTGAGCTCACTCATTCTTTCACAAATTCATTAAGTGTATTGTTCATCAAACATTTGGCTCAGTGTTGGAATTATACCTATGAATATAAATAAGTTCTTTCCCTGCTGCCCACACTGTAGGAAAAAGGCAGATGTGCCCAATGCCACCGAGCACACACCGAAGGGTGCTGAGTGGCCCAAAGGAGAAAGATCCAGGATCTGAAGCCTGGGGGTTTCAAGAGGAAGTAGAGGGTTAGGGTGTTAGGAAGGTCAGAGAATTAAGAAAGTGTCATTGGGTAAGGTGCAATCTGGTCTAGGGTTCTACAGATAAATAGACATTTTGGATAAAGAGTATATATATTTGAATTAGGAGAGTCCATATTAAACACAAAGTGGCATTAACCACAATGGGTGAACTCAGAGACATTAAATATTTCTAGAGTACAAAGTTCCAAGATCTGAGAAAGGTGGAGCATGCCTATAATCCTAGCAACTTAGGAGGCTGAGATGGGAGACTCTCACATTGGAGGACAGCCTTGGCAACTTAGCAAAACCCTGCCTCAAAATTAAATAAATTGATCAATTAACTGTCAAAGGATAATCAACTGGAGACAGAGGTCAGATAATAAAAGGCTTTTCATACCATAGCAGGGAATGTGAACTTTTTAGCCTATTACAGGTGGAAGCAAAGAACTTTCTGGTGTGCTTTTCCCAAAGGACAACCTCTCACAAGTTTTATTGTTTTCTTTTTTTTGTGCAGTGCTGGAGATCAAGCCCAAGACCTTGCACATGCTAGGCCAGCGCTCTACCAGTGAATTACACCCCCCAGCCCTAAAGGTTTTCATTTATTTATTTTAATGCTTTATAAATCTACGCAATGGATCTATTTGGGACCTTCAAGTGAACGGAAGAGAAGGCTCTTTTTAAACCCAAACTTTCTATAATACAAGAGTTGTCCTTTTTCTACCTTGCAGAAAGAAGAAATAACTTAGATTTTTGGTTTCTCTTCTCCTTGTCAGCCCAGAGTTCTGCCTGTAATTAATTGAATCAATATAATTTTATTAAACATCTACTATGTGCTCAATAAGAACAGAAAACATTTGTAAATTTAATGAATATTAACAAAAAGCAACAATACACAAAGAGAAGATACTTCAGCACACAGAAAATTCTTTTAGTATAGAATAAGTAAGTAACAAGTGCAACAACAAAAAAGGAGAAGTATTTTAACCCAGTAGTAATGGGAATGAGACATAATAATTTTCCTCCGAGTCCCATAGAGTTTCAATGAACTCATAGGATAGCACTATGTAAACTTTCATTACCTCCACTTGCTCCAGGAAGGCAGTGAGACCACCGAGGATAGGATATCTGCCCTAAATCTCACAGCCCTTTATGGGCATGGCTGGAACTTGATCTATAGATGGTCCTCGGATTTTGATTCAGGGATCTTCCACCAAAGACATAATATTCACAGGCCATCCTTTGAGCTTCAGAAATCCCACTGGCAAGAAGCCAGGATGAAGAAAGTCTAGTGGGATAGGATTGTTGAAAATAAAGGAAAACTTAAATTTTGGTTTACTTAAATTAAGTGGAAAAAACAGCAGCCTACCTGTCACTCAGCGATGCCAAACAGACTAGAAGCTCTCCAGAAAGCCCTGTGACACAGAATCATTGCTTTTTGACCTGTTGGGAAACTCTGCAGAATATTTTCACTCAGTGGATATGTGACATTACACATTTGTCCAAACCCATAGTATGTACAACAAAAAGAGGAACCCTAGGTAAATTATAGACTTTGGTAGATAATGATATTTTTTTTTCCTTTGGGAATGGAGGCTAAACGCAGGAGCATTTTACCTCTGAGCTACACCCCCAATCCTTTTTATTATTATTTTATTTTTTTAAATTTTGAAACAGGGTCTCACTAAGTTGCAGAGGCTAGCCTTGAACTTGTGATTCTCCTGTCACAATTTCCCAAGTACTGGGGTTACAGGCATGGGCCACCATGCTTGGCATGATTTTTAGGTATAGTTCTTAAAATGTAACAAATGTACCACTATGAGGGAAAATGCTGATAATGGGGGAGACCATGCATGTGTGGGAATAAGGCATATATAAGGAATCTATATTTTCTGCTTAATTTTACTATGAGCCTATAATTATCCTGAAAAATAAAATCTGTTAAAAAAATCTATGGAGAATTATCAAGCATACCAGCATATGTACAATGCAAGGCCCAAAAAATAAGAGAGCAAAAAGGGCAGAAAAAAATATTTTGATTGCAAAATGGCTGACTTAAATTGTACCTTACCACTAATTATATTAAATGTAAATGGTATAAATACTCCAATATGGCAAAAATATATCTGACTATATGTTATTTATAAGAAACACAAATAAGTTGAAAGTAAAAGAATGGACACAAATATGTCAGGAAACGATTAGCTAAAGGAGAGTTCAAATGAATTACTAATATTAGATAAAATAGACCTTAAGAAAAAAAATGATACCAGAGACAAAGAATAAGATTTTAATCACATTTTCAAAATCTTTACCATACAGAGTAACATTTATCGCCTCCAGGGAAGAAGACGAATGTCTTTGGGGCCATTTTTCTAACTACTTTATATACTACCTGAAAAGGGGAATGGAAGAGATACCCTATAGTTGCACGTGGTAGTGCATAGAGGACATACAGTTTCAAATGTATGAGACTGTAAATTTACTATTATACATTAAGTTGATTTTTAAAGAATTTCTTTTTTTGTGTGTGGTACCGGGGATTGAATGCAGGGGCGTTCTACCTCTGCGCTACACCCCCGGCCCTATTTTTTATACTTTATTTTGAAATCGGGTCTCAAAGTTGCGGAGGGCCTCACTAAGGAGAGAGAGAGAGAGAGAGAGAGAGAGAGAGCTGAGGCTGGCCGCGAACCCGGATCCTCCAGTCTCCGCCTCCCAAAGTACTGGGATTACAAGCGTGCGCCACCACGCCCGGCCCTTAAAGAATTTCTTTAATAAAGAAATAAAAAGAAAAATAATTTCAGTAAACTTTCAAATTTATTTTTTATTTTTATATTATGTTATTTCCCTTTTCCATACCTACTACAAGATGTTTTATGGCTCCTTGTTACATATATTTTTAATTTCATCCTTAGTTTATTTATAGTAAGCGCATCACACATATAAGACACATTAGATAAATTCAATGCTTAAAGTCATTAGATATCTCTTTCAGTGTAGTTCTATTGATTATCAATAATTATGACTTGTTTCCTTTCATATTTGGGTATTTTTGATTATTCACCGCTCATGGTCTTTGAAAAAATTATGTGGGGCTTAAGTTCTCAGTAAGCTAGGATGACATTATTTTCCACCAGGTTCTAATAATCTATGGTCCCCCAAACCAAAGCTTGGGTTTACCTGCAATCCCCAAATAGTATGAATCAGGGCTATAAATTAGAGCAGTGGGAATACTATAACCACAGTTCTTCAGAAAACACTTTAATTTTTCTTTTTCCTCATCCTTTATCTCTTCAGCACCAATGCAACTTCCTTTGTGTTTTCTGAGGACAGTGTGACTTCCCATTTACCCTTATCTTCCCAAGGTAATGTGGAAGTATCTCCTGTTCAGAGTTGACTAGATCTTGCTTGCCAAAGCCAAAGGCTTATGCTTGCCAGCAGGAGCAAATGACCTCAAGAACAAGCACTTTTCTACTGCAGCGTAGGGTACAACATATAACTCTGTGTTCTCATATTCTCACAAATTTTTCACTTCGTAGCTCCTTATCATTTCATCTATTCAATACAGTAAAGCACATTTTTATATATTATCTAATTTTTTTGTTATTTCTAGCACAAGCATTGTTCTAAATAACCTGGACCCTACTACTCGAAATAGGACCCCTGTTTCTTTCCTTGAAATTTGATGACCTCACCAGTATGATTTGCTGTTGATGGTTTAAGGACAAAAGTGGTTATTTGTTTTTGTTCACTTATTTTCACTTGCAAATACAAGCTTATTCCTAAATTTCAGATAGCTATTTTTGTAATGTGTGTAAATATTTTTATGTTCCATATGTTCTATACTCATATGTAGAATAGAAGACCATTTTTTACATGTGTTCAATTGCCTTTTTTGTCTACCATCCTGGGTAGATTTTCTATAATCAATTTTAAATGTTATCTATTCTATTCTATTTTGTGCAGTTTCCTCAAACCCACTTGCCACATCTTTTTCTGTTGAAGTTACGTCTTATTGTTATTTCTTAAGCAAATTTGCTTCCTATTATGTTTTCATTGCTTTCTTTTTCTCCTTCCTGAGTTCTGCCAGCTTGGTTTTCATCTCTGAAAATCAAGAGATATTAATCTCTTGGTTATAATTTCTTCTTTAAATTCTTATGTATTCTATTTAACACCTTGGTTGTTTCTTCCTTTGTTTTAGTGGATAAACAGTATCTGTTTTCCTTTTGAATCTAAGGCTAATTAATTATCTGAACCCATCTAATGTTTCTTTGGGTAATTCTATTAGTCCCTGAAAAAAATGATTTTCTTATTATCTTATCATTTTTAAGTAAGTAAATCCAGATGACAGATCCCAGGAGTACTGGTTGAAAATATCTGGGTTGGAGGCTTGGACTTCTCTAAATCCACACTCTCCACATACACTGGCAACACACCTATGGGATCAGAACCTGGCACTCTGAGTTAATATGTTTAAGTTGGAGGACGAAGAAGAGAATTTTTCTTCTCCTCACATAATTGCACAGTGTTCGCTCCCTCCTGGTGTTGCAAAGGTTATCCTTTCAATATCCTAATGGATATAAGACTCACTAAGAGTTCATAGACCACATTTTAATGTAAAAAGTCATTTCAATAAAATGTCTAGAACATGTGTAAAAGTATTTTGAAAGTATAATATTGTTATTGTTAGAAGCTTCCAAATGATGGAAAGGAGGCATTTCTTTATTTTAGCCTATAGTGTTTTTTTCCTTTTTTTTTCCTGCTTTAATTCAAAGAACCAGGAATGACACTTGAATTCCTTTTACATCGCTTTGAACACAGTTTTGTCCCGCTTGTCCTTGACTTTTCCAGCAATGGAGAAACTTGAGTGATTTCAAAGTTGTCTTTGGGTACAGGAAATAGCCACACAAAAGCCCTAAGGTGGGAGTGTAATTGGTGCATCTGACGGGTTGGGGGGCATTGTGAATGGAGCAGGGGGAGGGAAGAGAGGATGGGGAGACCATGTGGGTGGGAGAAGGCTGGAAAGGAGCTTATCAGGGTTTTTGGCTTTTGCTCTGAGTGAGGTGGGGAGTCACTTGAGGGATTTTAGTAAAGGAGTGACTTAATCTGATCTATGTTTCAAAAGAATCCCTCTAGCTGGTGCTCCAAAAGTAGACTGTAAGAGAAGGGCGGACATGGGGAGGAGAGTTGAAAGTCGATTAAAAGGATCCAAGAGAGAGAAGATGACTGTTCATACCAGAGCATCAGCAAGAAGGGGTCATGAAAAATGGTCAGATTCCAGATATAATTTGCAGCTAAAATCAAAAGAATTTTCTGATATATTGGATGTGAGCTCTGAAAGAAAAACACAAAAAGGGACAATTCTAACTTTCTTGGCTTGAGAAACTATCAGGATTCTGTTATTTAACTGAGATGGAAAGACCCTGGGCAGAACATGTGTTTTGGGATATGACATCAGGATTTCAGATTTTGACATGTTAGGTTTGAGATGCCTTATAGATAAATGCCACTGGAAATGGACCCTGGGTGCTAATACACTAGGTCCAATAGTTTTCTCTCCAAAATTCATGTCCAGTTGGAACCTTTGAATGTGACCGTACTTGAAAATAAAGCCTTTGCAAATGCAATCAAGTTAAGATAAAGTCATATTTGATTAGTTTGGTATGATATTATAATATAAGCATATATATATATATATGTCTTCTTTCCCATTTCTTGGAATACAACTTATAAAACTCATGGAATCTCTAAAGTGATGGTGTCTTTTTGTATGACAATATGTTGATTGATGGCTAGGAGCTCCTGGGTAGCTTCAGGATGGGGACTGGTCACCAGAAAGACTAAGACAGGTTTAGAGGGTTGGGACTTTCAGCCCCACATCCCAGCTTCCAAGGAGGGGAGAGAGATTAAAAGTTAGGTTGATCATGGCTAATAATTGAATCAGTCATGTTTATATAATGAATTTTTTTCCATGAAATCCCAAAAGGGCAGGTTTCATGGAGTGACTGGATAGCTGAACAAATGGAGGTTCCTGGAGGGTGGTGCAACACAGAGGGCATGGACGCTCTGTGCGCCCTCCCATGAGCCTTGCCTTACCTCTCTCTTCATCTGTATCCTTTACAGTATCCATTGCTGGCAAACTGATGTGTTTCACTGAGTCCTGGGAGCCACTGGAGCAAATAAGTCAAATTCAAGGGAGGGGTTGTGGGAACCCTGAGCATTGGTCAGTCAGAAGCACAGGTAAAATGATCTGTGGCTTGGAACTGACATCTGAACAGGAGAATAGTCTTAGGAACTGAGCCCTCAACCTGTGTGATGGATGTGAGGTGTTATCGCACAGTGCTAGATCACACCAGAATTGAGTGAGAGGACACCCAGCTGGTGTCTGCTGCAGAACTGACTGCTTGCTTGGTGCGTGGGAGAGGTGGCCCCAGCTTTTGAGATCACAGAAACCTGTGTCCATGGTTGTGTGGGAGCAGAGGACAAGTAGCTTGTTATTCCTGGATGGTGGGTCCTAAAGCCAGTATGAATACTGTCCTGATAAGAAGAGGGAAATTTGGACACAGACAGATGCGCAGATTCATGGTGGAGAACATGATGTGAGAACAGAGGCAGAGGTGGCAGGAAAGCATCCACAAACCAAGGAATGCCAGCTAGGAGAAGCAAGGAAGGATCCGCCCCTAGACTCTTCAGAGAGAGCACAGGTTTCTGACATCTTTCAAATGTCCAGCCTCTAGACCTATAAAAGAATACATTTCTGTTATTAGAACTCATGCAGCTTGTGATAGCTTTGTTGTTGTTATTGTTTTGTTGTGACAGCCTGAGAAACTAACATATCTAATGTGACCTGCTGGGCCTTCAGAAGTATAGAACCGTCACCTCCCATAGTCTACATTCTCTAGTTCTTTCCTGCCATGGGTTATATTATTTCTCATGTTGAGGTGCTTCACAGGGCTGACTCCTACTGAGCTGGATGAAGGGGACCCTGATTTTGCTAGGACATTCTCCATCTTGTATTTGTACAGATGATTTTCTCAACACAAAATATCTCTGAGATTTAATTTCATCATGTCTATGAAATATAATGCTTCCACATAAAGAGTTTGGAATTATACAGGCCAGGTTAAAGACAAAACAGAAAAACAACTCAGAGAAAATCTGACAGCTTTGCTCATGCTATAAACACTCCAGTTCTAAAGGAGAGTTTTCACAGAGTCTAAGAGAGGAAATTCTTTAAGGAGATCAGTAAATTAAAATAAAAATGAGTTAAAATCTTGTCCCATTCATGAACTCTAAGTCATGGTAATTTGAGTCATGACATACCCAAAATGTTAGCTCATTAAGCAATCCCATACTGCTCTTTAGGAAATGACAACTCCCTTATTTATTTCCTATATTTAACAAGAAAGGTCTAAGTTATCATACTACAAGTGGCAGCATCTTATTCAAGAGGCCTTTGGTGTCCCTTGTTTTGAAATTCCACTTCTGAATTTGCTTATAGCTGGCAAAAAACAACACATGTTTATCATCTGCAGTGCATCCTCATCATTTTATCCTTTGTCATGTGTCCTCATCTTTTTGACTGATATGCAGTTGTAGAAAGAATAAAGCTGGGGAAATACCCCAGAAACTGCAGAATTTCTTCCAAGGGTCAGAAAGACAATAGGCTTTTGGGGAAAGTAATGGGAGATTTGCACATGGTGGGGATACGTTGATGGGGTTGAGCTGAAAGCTAAGCATCTGGCTTATGAAAATTTTTGCTGTCGCTGCTGGAGCTAGTCAGCATTATGTAGTTCCTTGATCACTAGGGACTTTACGATCTGTCTTAAGCTATTTGTGCAGTAACAATAACTCTAACTGTTCATTCCATGATTTCTACTATTTGTAGGAAAAAAAGAATAAATGATGTCTGAAAAATCTGAACATAAAGAGATGTTAAAATAAGGAGATTGGATGTTTAAAAAAAGCAAAAAATGCAAAAGAACACCAGGAGATGCAATAAATCCGAACAGTTTCAAAACAAGAGGGAAAAAATAGTTAACGCAAAACTGAACTGAAAGATGCCAATAAATAAGCAAATTTCTCATTCAGGATCCATTTGGAGGCTGTATTTTTTGGCAGAGTTACTGCTTATTATTTCCATGTTTCTAGTTTCCCATCTCCTTTTGTCAATCTATTGAAAGCTTGTTAAAATCTTATTTGCTTTTCCTGTTCTTTTGTTGTTGTTGTTTTTGCCCTAACTTTAGTGTTAAATCATGTGGAAGTAAAGTAAAAGGAAGGAAAAAAATCAACGCATATAGTCACTGCAGTGGCATAGTTTTATGGATACTTTATGTATTGATCAGCTTCTGTTTTATTCAGACTTGATGGGAGAACAATTGGGAAATAGGAAGTAATTTCATCCTTGAATAGTAAATTGCAGTTCTGATAAAAAGCATCCAAGGGGTTCCTACAAAGAGTGGGTAGAGTCTGGAAGGGAAACTGGCATGGAAAAGAACTAGCTCTGTCGATACTCCAAGAAAAATAAGAGATTGCTACACTATTCCTTTTTGGTTTAATACTAGAAATCCTAATTTGGATCGCGGATGCAATTTTTTTCATATATATGTGTGTCCAGAAAACACCTCCTTGTTGTGCACAGTCCTTGGCACATAAAAGATCCCCAGTAAATAGGTGGCGAAGGTGAAGGAACATACGAATACATTAACTGAAATGCCAAATAGATCGACCCAATGGAACGTTGTACTGGTTCTCAGAGGTTCTTAGGTCATAAAATTTTGATTCTATGGTTTCAAACCAAGGACCACTTGAATGAAAACCCTGTACTTTGAGCCACTGCCCAACATTCAGAAGGCAGTAGTTATATGGTCTTGGGCAAATAGCATAACCACTGTGAGCCTCCATTTCTCATACCGAAATAGGATAATTTCTCAAGACATAGTTTTGAAAATGCTGAGCAATAACGTGCATTTCTCATCGCAATGGAGTAGTATCACTCGGGCTTAGTATTGCACCTCACACAGCACACAATTTCCATCAGTGACCGTGTATGATGGTATGTGTAAAGAGACAGTTGTATTAGCTGCTCTCAACGATTCCTCATAAATTTCTTGATTCCTACCATTCTTCAGAGGATTTCCAAAATTCAACCCATTCTTGGTGGCCTTTCACAATGCTATCACATACATCATGGCGGACCATGGTTTACTCAATCTTTGTTTATTCTCTTCTGATAATGACCATACCCAGGCCTCATTTCAACCCCACTGAACTCCATATTGCACTAAGAACTAGAAGGACAGCAAAGACTCATTTCTGGAAATCTGAACCAACACATGGAATCCTAATAAAATAACGTGACTTGCATGTGAAGGGGGGCTGTGTGTGTGTGTGTGTGCGTGTGTGTGTGTGTGTGTGTGTTGCTAGGGATTGAGCCCAGGGGCATTCTACCTCTGAGCTACACCCCCAGCCCTATTTTATTTTTTATTTTGAAATAGTGTTTCACTAAGTTACTGAGGGCCTCCCTAAGTTGTTGAGGCTGGTCTTGAACCTGCGATCGATCCTCCTGCCTCAGCCTCCAAAGTACTGGGATTACAAGTGTGCGCCTCCATGCCTGGCTTGATATTAATATTCATCTTAATTTCAGTCCTACTTTGCTTTCTTCAGCTATCTATACCTTCTAGCTAAAGGTGAAGACCGATTCACACACTTGGTATTTTTGTTGTTTTTCTTCTTTTATTAACCCTTCAAATTTAAGTTTGAGTATAGACTTCTTCAGCCCCAATCAAGAGAGCAATTGACCTCTGATACTTATGTCAAAAAAATCAGGTATCCGAGGCACATGTTAGGAGAACATCAAGTCTCACAATGAGAGGTCTGCCAGTGAAGTTAATTATACATTTTTGGGAATGTTTTATGATGCCTCTTTCTAAAAGAAGCTATGATGAACATTACCCTGTATTAAAATTCAATGAAGTTGGGCCAATATGGCCAAAGGAATGAGAGGAAATGGATCTCTAAAACATTAAGATTACCTCCATCTCCCCTTCCTCTAACACCGTCACCACTCCCCCAAGCCTGTTATACTGATGCTATATATAATCTCCTGCCAGTGTGTGCTCTGCATATCTGAACATCACGCTGTGGTGATCCTCTTGAGCACATTCCTTTCTTTCTTTATTAATGAAAAGGTTTTTATTTGTGCCCTTTGTTATTCCCAGAAGTACAACACAAAACAAAATGGGAAACCATGATTTATCTTCTATTTGATAAAAACATCTGCAGAATAAAACGAGCCTCTTGATGCCGGAATTGTCATCAATGATGACTTTGACAAAATGAGCAATACATAATTTGCTAGCTCCCTTGCGAAGCTGAAACAGATTGTCAAATAAAACACTGGAGGAGATGCATATGGGCTGAGTAGACTGGCTTTGAATAGGAACACAGGCAGGTGGTGGCTTAGTAGTGGTGCTAAGAAGGAGGACTGCCCTAATTTGGAGGGTCATTTGCATTTGAAAATGCTCATTGCTAAATAGTGAGTATTCCCTATAGGAAAAGAGAATGGATCCTGCCAAAACCGCAGCTATTTTTGTTCCCTGGTAACTTGAATAAAACCAGAAAGCCCAAGGCAAAGGAGACTGTGGGTAACACTCAAGCAAACCATCCTATAATGGCGGGCTCATAGAAAACAAATCAGTAACATATGCAAAGGATGCTTATGAAAATCAATTGCTTTCTGGTTAAGGATGGATTTTCCACCAATAAAAAACATGGAAAGTGTACTAATGGGCATACTCTGTATGCATTTTAAGAAATGTCAACCAAATACTTTTATTAGTCATTATATCTGAAAAGTATCCCCCCAAAGCACATAATTATTTAAATCTAAATTTTGCAAGTCAGTACTGGTTGCTCAGATAGGCAATCAAAATATCCTATATCCTAGAGATCAGGGTCTTTTATACCTGAGAGATTTGCTTCTATTGAAATTTCTGTTAAGTTCCATTTTTTAATCATAAGAAAGAAACAATTTATATTTTGCCAAAATATTCATTCAAAATATTATTTTCCCCTTGTGTACATGTATTTTAATAAATATATCATCTTATAATTGATTTTAGATTTAGAGAAAAGTCATAATGATACAGAGAATTCCCAGATAGCCCACAACCAATTTCTTCTATCAATTGCTTACAGTAGCATGGCATGTTTATGTGAATTCACAAATCCATATTGATACATTTTTATCAACTGAAATCCATGTTTTCTTCAGATCTTCTGAGTTTTTGAGAAAAAGTACTCTTTTTGTCCCAAGATCGCACCCAAGATGCCACATTACATTTACTCAATATGTTTCTTTACATGCTTTATGGATGCAACAATTTCTCAGGGCTTCCTTGTATTTAGTGACCTTGACAGTTTCAGGGAGTATTGGTCAGATGTATTATAGAGGGTCCGTCAATATTTTTCTCATAGTTAGACTGGGATGATGGATTTTCTCCACAAAAATAAAGTGTCGGCTGGGTGTGGTGGTGCACACCTGTAATCCCAGTACTGGGGAGGCAGAGACAGGAGGATCACAGTTTGAAGACCAGCCTCAGCAATGTAGCAAGACTCTCAGTAACCTAGCAAGACCCTGTTTCAAAAAAAAAAAAAAGAGTTGAGGGCATAGTTCGGAGGTATAGTGCCTCTGGGTTCAATCTCCAGTACAACACACACACACCCACACACACACACACACACACACAAGTGAAGTGACATTTTCACTCACCGTATTAACAATACATACTATCAACATGACTTATGTTGAGGTTAATGTAGGTCCCTGGCCAAGGTAATATTTATTGGGTTTCTCCACTACAAAATTACCTGCTTTCTTTTCATTCCTTGGTCTTCGGAAGCAACTCACAAAATACAGTCCACATGAGAGGGATAGGGATTAAACTCTACCTACTTGAGAAAAGAGTATCTACATCAATTATTTGAAGTTCTTTGCTATGAGAGAGTTATGTCTTTTATCCCAATTATTTAACCATTTAATTATTTATTTATATCAAGGAAACATGGATATTTTTATATGTGAGGCTATAATCCAGTGCAGCCTATATTAGTGGGTGCTCTCCAGAGAAACAAAATAAGTAGAAGGCATATCTCTATCTCTACCCCTAATAAATATATATATAAACTCTATCCCTAATATATCTCTATCCCTAAGATACACACATATATAGCAATATATATATGTGTGTGTGTGTGTTAGGGATATATACACATATATAGTACACATATGTGTATAGTATATATATACATAGTAATATATACACACAGCAATATATATACACACATATATTGCTATATATATGTATTGCTATATATGTATGTGTATACATATTACCATATATGTGCATATATGTAAATATAAATATAAATATGGCAGAAAAAGAAAGAGAGAGGGGAATTCTAAGGAATCTGCTTCTTATTTGCAGCATACACTGGCAGGCTGGAAAGCCAGTGAAAAGCTGATGTTAAGGTTCAGGTCCACCTGTCAGAATTTCCCTTTTCTTAGAAGAGGACAGCTTTTTTTTTTTTAACTAAGGTCTTCAACTGATTGGATAAGGTCCACTCATGCTAGGGAAGGTAACCTACTTTACTCATGTTCAATGATTTAAATGTTAAGATCATGTACAAAGACACCCTAACAAGAAACATCTAGAATAGTGTTTGACCAAATATTTGAGTAGCAAGGCGTAGTCAAATTGACACACATAAAATTGATAATCACCTTTGTTAACTATTTTATTGTTCAAATAGTTTCAGATTTGCCTATCAGCAGCTATTCCAGTGGTCTTCTATGATCCTGTGATTCACAACCATCTTCATGGGGTTTTGTTATTGATTTTTTTTTGCTTTGTTTTGGTTTTTTTTTTTTTGGTTTTTCTGAGAATTTCCTTATTTTTGGAACTAGAGGACACTCAGACTCATCTTGCACATTTTCTGCTACTGTCCTAAATCAGCCCTTTCTCAAGAATATCCCATTTCCTTTAATTGAAGAATTGTATCAGAAACCAAGTTCAGGGGTGTAGGTCTTCCTGTTGCTACTGGAATATTATTGCTTCTAGATCCTTTTTGTCTGACAGAACTGGGAGATGTATGCCTATCTAATACAAATATCCCTATCTATGAATATTTCTATATCCACATCCATATGCATCTATACTAAACTAAACACAAGTTCCTAATGATGTCTCCAATTGTAGCCCACTGCTACCAATGATTTTAGTCTTCCTTCCCTGATGTTTGTCTAACTGTCCACTCCAACAATGAGAAGCCCAGCTCTAACCATCTGCCATCTGTTTACCTCATTGTTCAATTCTAATATACATAATCTATCAGTATCAGAATGGCTAGCATTTATCCGAGTATTATTGACACATATCTCGATTTATTAACTCGAGTACATTTATGTCCAATTCATTTTGCCTTTATTATCAGACTCATTTCCAAAGCTACTTAGTTCAGTGGCTTCCTCCCCCCACCCTTTAGTGAGTTTGTTTTGTCCATTTCTAACAGTTAGATCTTTTGTCACAATATGTATTTCCTCTTCAGACTCCTGCCTTGATTTTAAAAAATGATTTTATTTTAACTTGTACACATTAAAGTTTGTTTTATGTGTTATAAAGTTCTATGGGTTTTGACAAATACATAAAGTCACAAATCCACCATTATAGGGTCACACAAAATAATTGCAGTGCCCCCAAAAAAGTCCCTTATGCTTCACCTGTTCACTCTCCAAATTCCTGGTGACTACTAAATATCATACTTTAAAAAGTATATACTATACAATTTTTTCAGTCTCCCTTCATTGAGTATAAGACTCATATATGTCTTTTATAGGCTCTATGGTTCATTTTTTAAAAATTGCTAAATAGCATTCCATTGCATGGATGCATTTTGGTTGTTTACTCATGTATTGAAGGTATCTTTGTTGCAGCCAGTTGTTGGTGATCATGAATAAAGCTGCTACAAACATCCAAGTGCAGATGCTTTTTGTGGGGAATAACTTTAAAAGAATTGGGCAAACACCTAGAAGTACAATTGATGGTTTGCATAGCAAGATTTTTTTTAAATGTAAGAAACAGCCTGTTTCTAATTTGCCTATATCATTTTGCATTCCCACCAGCAATGAAAGGGTGTTCCTATTGCTCCAGGTCCTTGTCGGCACTTGGTATTATCTGCTTTTGGGATTCTAGTTGTGCTAATATCTGTGTAGCGGAATCTCAAAGTTTTAATCTGTGTTTTCCTAATGACAGCTGATTTTAAACATGTATTCATATGCTTACTCTCATCTGTTTCTCTTCTTTTGTGGGATATATATTCAGAAATATTACACACTTAAGAAAATGGTTGTCTGCCTTTTATTGTTGACTTTTAAGAGTTCTTTGTATATTTTGGATACAAATCTCTTAAAAGATATGTATTTGCAAATTGCTTGTCCCAGTTTGTGACTTACCTTTTCATTTTTGTGTGTGCGTGTGTGTGGTACTGGGGCTTGAACTCAGGGGCATTCTACCTCCGAGCTATACCTCCAGTTTTACTTTATTTTTATTTTGAAACAGGGTCTTGCTAGGTTGCTGAGAGTCTCACTACTTGTTGAGGTTGTCCTCAAACCTGCGATCCTCCTGTCTCAGCCTCCCAAGTATTGGGATTACAGGCATGTGCCACCACACCTGGCTTTTTTATTTATTTATTATTTTTTTGAGGTACTGGGGATTGAACCCAGGGGCATTCTACCTCCGAGGTACACCCCCAGCCCTATTTTTTATTCTTTATTTTGAAACAGGGTCTCACTAAGTTGAGGAGGGCCTCACTAAGTAGCTGAGGCTGGCCGCGAACCTGGATCCTCCGATCTCAGCCTCCCTGGTACTGGGATTACAGGCATGTGCCACCACACCCAGCTTTTTTACTCTTTTAATAATAACTTCCATATAGAAAAATATTTAAATTTTCATAGTCTTTTTTTCTCTCATGGATTAAGTTTTCCTATTGTATCTAAAAATTCATCAAAAGACCAAATGTCACATAGAGAATTTTTCTTGCTTAATTTTGGAAGTGTTTATAGTTGTGCATTTTACATTATGATTGATTTAGAGTTACTATTTATGCAATGCATGAGGTCTGCGTCTTGGTTTGTTTTTTGGGATATCCTGTTATTCCACACCATTGGGCACCTTTGCCCTTTGCCAAAGATCAGTTGATATTATCATTGTGAGTCTATTTTTAGGCTCTTTGGTCTAGTGAAGTATGTTTTATTTTTTAATCAATACAATCCTGTCTTGATTACTGTAGCTTTATAGTAAATCTTGAAATATAGTAGTCTGAGTTCTCCAAGTTTGTTCTTCTTTAATATTATGCTGACTATTTTAGAACTTTTGCTTTTCCATGTAAATTTTAGAATCAGTTTGTCTACATTTACAAAACAGCTTGCTTAGTTTCTATTGGGATAGCATTGACTCTGTAGATTAAGTTTAGAAGAATTATGATTTCAACAATGTTTTGTTTTCCAAAATATATATGAACATGGACTATCTCTTCTTGAATCATTTATTTATTCTACCAATTTTTATAGTTATTCCTCTGTAGATTATTGTGATCTTTTTGGAATTATTCTTAAAATTTCATTTTTGGTACTATTTTAAATGGCATTTTGTTTTTAACCTCTAACTCCCCTTGTTTATTTCTAGTACATAAGAAATCAACTGACTTCTGTATATTGATATTCTATCCTATAACCAGGCTCTGCAGCTTATTGGTTTGAGGGGTTTATTATTCATTCATTCACTCATTCATTTATTTTCAAAAATAGATTCTGTTGGGTTGTCTACATAGAAAATCATGCCATCTATACTTAAATACATCGCTGGTATCTCTTCTTATAAGGACATTAATCATGCAAGACCAAGGTCCCACCTTTATGACTTTATTTAACCTTAATTACTTCCTTAAGAGTCCCATTTCTAGATGCAGCCAAACTGGTAGGTTAAGTCCTCAGCATGTAAGTATTGGGTAACACAAACATTCATCCCATAACATATTTTCTCTACTCCTGAGTAGCTTAACATTTTTTTGCAGGGTCAGTGGTAAATTCCCTCAATTTAATTCAGACCAAGAAACTTCTTTTCCTCCTTCACTTTTAAAGAATAATTTTGTAGGATATGAAATCTAGATTGATAGTTTTTTAAAAAATACTTTCAATACTTCACTCCATCCTCATCTTCCTTGCATTCTTTTTAATGAGAAGTCTGCCATAATGATCACTGTTCTTCCTCTATAGGTAAGGTGTTTCCCCCCTCTGGTTTTTCTCAAAGACTCTCTCTTTCAGTTATTTTTCAGTTGTAATGTGATGTGCCTACAGATTGTAGTTCGTGGCTTTTATCCTGCTTTGTGTTTTCTGAGCTTCCTGGATGTGTGGGTTTTCTATCCTTCCTTACTTCCAGAGACTTCTCCACTTTCAGTACTTCAAGAGCTTACTCGCTCTAATCTTTTCTACTCATTATGCACATGTTTGGCTATTGTCTCACTGTCCTTGGGTGTCTATTCTTTACATTTTTTTTTTCTTGCTGCGTTTCAATTTGGAAAGTTGACTTTGGTCTATCTTCAAGATCCCTCATTCTCTCAACACTTCAAATCTACTGGTGAACTTCTCAAAAAGCTTTCTTCCTTTCAGTCTCAGTGTTTGTGATAGCTGGAATTTTCTCTTTATGCTGTCTTAGAGAATTATCTTTCTCTTTACATTACTCATCTGTTCTCACATGTTGACTAGGTTTTTTTCATTAGAGACCTTAATATGTTAATTATAGTCACTTTAAATTCTGTCTAATAATCCCAAAATATGTGTTATACCTGAATCTGAGTCTCACACTTGCTCTGTTTCTTCAAAGATTTTTTATTTTTGCCTTCTAAAATGCCTTGAGTTTTTCTTTTTGTTGTTGAAAGTCAGACATGTTGTGTCAACATAGGGAGGGAGATAAATTGACTATTAATGTGATGATTTCAATTAATCTGGCTGAGACTTGGACTGTGTTTAACGTTTGCTGTAGCTGTAGAGGCTCTAGGCTTCAAATTCCTCTAGCTAGCATCCTTGTTTGGGTCTTTGCTCAGAGAGACTTCATATTTGCAGCTTTTTTCAGCTGTAACCCCCTGTTTTATAGTGGAGCCCTGTTTGTGCAGTGGCACAGTGAGAGGGGAGACTGAGTGTATTATAGTCTTCGATTAAATCCCAGTCCTTTAATGGGCCTTTCTCTCTGGGCTGTGACCTTCACAGGTGTTTTCTGCCGTCTACTCCCTTCCTTAGAGGCACTGTTCCCAATCTATTTCCTTACAGCATTGATCCCTGTAGGCAATGATATTTCCTCTCTCAGGTGTGACGAGAAGGCTGAAGCTGACTGGAATAGAAGGAATTGCATTTCCCGGCTGGAAAAGGCGCTGGCCCAGCCTTGTCCCTAAAGAGCAGGCTGTTAAGGAGAGGCCCCTGGGTGTGTTTCACAATGATTACTTTTTCCCTCCTTCTGCCAGGGCCTTGAGTGTTTCTTTCCTGGGTGTCATCCTGAGAACCCAGTGGAGTGTTTGGTAGAATTGGGGAGCCTTTCTTAGACATGGGCACGAGGAATCTTCCAGTGTCATGCAAGACCACGCTTGGCCTCAAAACAGTTCACCAAAATTACCACGTGTTATGATCTGAATGTTTGTGTGCCCCAAATTCATATGGTGAAATCATATCCCCCAAAGTATGGTATTAGGAGGTGGGCCGTGGGGGAGTTAACTAGGTCATGAGGGTTCTTCCCTCATGAATAAGCTTAGTTTCCTTATAAGAGACATGAGAGAGGTCCCTTGATCCTTCCATTACATGAAGACATTGAGAGAAAGCGCCATCTATAAACCAGAAAATTGGTTTTTGCCAGTTACCACCTCTACTGGGACCTTCCAGAACTGCAAGAAATAAATTTCTCTTTGTTTATAAGTCACCCTGTTTATGGCTTTTTTTTTTTTTTTTTTTTTGCGGTACCGGGGATTGAACGCAGGGGCGTTCTACCTCCGCACTACGCCCCCGGCCCTATTTTTTATACTTTATTTTGAAACCGTGTCTCACGAAGTTGCGGAGGGCCTCACTAAGTAGAGAGAGAGAGAGAGACAGGGAGAGAGAGACAGAGAGAGAGAGAGCTGAGGCTGGTCGAGAACCCGGATCCTCCTGTCTCCGCCTCCCAAAGTACTGGGATTACAAGCGTGCGCCACCACTCCCGGCTGTTTATGGTATTTTGCAATAGCAGCCTGAGTGGACTAAGACACCACTGACATGCTCCAATATGTGTTTGGCTCCAGAGCTTCCATTCTGAGCAGCAGATCCAGGATATGTCTCTGTGGATCACCTGTCTCCAGGAACTTCAGAGTGGCGGCTTTCCCTGCCACTTCGGCTCCCTGTTTGGCCCAAAGAAAAGTCACTGATTCTCAGGCTGCTCCTTTTCTCTTGTAAGGACCGTGGGCAACAACATTCAATTACTTCACATATCAGAACTGAGGCTGGCAGTCTGTATTCCTAAAACTCTATTTAATTTTACTGGCCTTATGTATAATTTATTTCGATCTTTCCAATTCGAATTTCTGAATGACAATGTCATAGAAATCCCTGTCTCACCTTTCGGGTCAGATATTCTCCTGATACGTGCATTGTTATCTAAAGATGTTCCAAGCCTGGAATGATGACGCACACCTGTGATGCCAGTACTTGGGAGTCTGAGACAGGAGGATTGCCAGTTTGAGGCCAGCCTTAGTGACTTAGCAAGACCCTGTTTCGAAATAAAAGATAAAAAGGGCTGGGTGTGGGGATAGCTCAGAGGTAGAATGCCCCTGGGTTCCATCCCCAGTACCAAAATAAAAAATAAATAAATAAATAAATAAATAAATAAATAAATAAGAGCCGGGCGTGGTGGCGCGCGCTTGTAATCCCAGTACTTTGGGAGGCAGAGACGGGAGGATCCGGGTTTGCGGCCAGCCTCAGCTCTCTCGCTCTCGCTCTCTCCTTGGTGAGGCCCTCTGCAACTTCGTGAGACCCGGTTTCAAAATAAAGTATAAAAAATAGGGCCGGGGGCGTAGCGCGGAGGTAGAACGCCTCTGCGTTCAATCCCCGGTACTGCAAAAATAAATAAATAAATAAATAAATAAATAAATAAATAAATAGTCTATCCCTGCCAATTTGCCACGAGGTATTTTTGCTAATTTATTTCATCTTCCTCACCTACTACATGAGTCATATCAGTTCTCCACTAAAGACTAAAGTTTAAAAGATAGCAATTTTTATTTTCTTATGACATCAAATAGTAAATAATCAATCAGAGTAAGGTATGACTCAAATATAACTCCAGGTATCATTCATCAAGCAGACACACAACCTGCCGAGGCCAAAGGAAAATGACAGGAGAGAATGGAGTCTTCAGAAATGCAGTGCAGGGATCCTCACTGTAGTGAGTTCTCTCTCTCTCTCTCTCTCTCTCTCTCTCTGTCTCTCTCTCTCTCTTTTTCTCTCTCTCTCTCTCCCCTTCTTTTCACTGTTTTGAGGTTGGTTTGATTTTGTTGTTTCGCTTTGTGTTTTCAGTGGGGCTTTATGGATTCAGTAATTGAAAATTTAGAGTCTAGGCTAAATTTAGTGTGGAAGCCTGGACGGACGAAAGTGCAAGCCCATGCTTCCCGACTGTAAATGTTTAATCCTCTTTCCTTGGAGACTTCAAAAAACTCCAGTAATTGAGGAAACAAGAATATCTAACCCCGGAGTACAACTTTTTATGAACACTGTGTACTTCATGACACACGAGGGATCTTTTAAAAACAGACATTGGTGTTCAGTAAGTTTACCCTCTGACAAATGATTGTTTTACTGTATACAATACTCCCTACAAAACTTTTACTACTATTACACAAAACAGTAATAAAATGAGATACACCTTTTCTCCCCTCTATTTATATGTCTCTTGCACTTCTGTAACTAAGCATAATATTTACCTGAGAGAGGAAAATAATAATTCCTAGGGAACCCTGCACAGTTTTGATCAAATGAACAACCAGCCAGCCTAAGGAGCCATTATCGGCTTCTTGCTGAAGGATCCAAATATGGTCTCTGCAGCGTCAAACCCCATCCACCCCCGCCCACATTCTGCCCATCCACAACCAGACAACCACGGACAATGACCCTTCCAAAAGAATGTCAGTCCAGCTTCAAAGAAAACCACTCTACAAAGAGGAAGGGGTATTTCCCAGTTAAATATTGATGTTTTCCTGTGCTCTCCTATTGGGAAATTATTCAATATTTGATGCAGGAATGTACAAGTGTTGCTATTCTCCCTCTCCCACCCCCATGTTGTGCCCAAAGAGCAATTCTTCCAGAGATGATATCATATGGCAATAACAATCCATCGCATTAATTACTCTCTCTAAGGAAGAGACATGTGACACATCTTACAGAATCAGCTCAAAAGACAGAGAATCCAGAGCACTCATTATGTCTTTCCTCCTGACACAGCACATTAAAATTTGAAGAAAGAAGACCATCTTATCATAAAGTCAGCAAAAAAGAAAACAAAACAAAGCTCCTATTTGCACACCTCTGGCCCTTTGGAAGATTATGCATTATGCCACAAATATGGTTTTCTGAATATCCCACATCGTGTACTAGAGGGAACATAAAATTTCTAATTAAAAACAAATGAAGTCTCTCTGACTGCTTAACCTATGTGACCTTCTAAGAGTTACTCAACTTCTCTGATCTTCATGTTTAAAATACTACCTATGGCCAAAGGTTGTAGTGAAAGCCCTTATGAGATAGTGAAAGAAAAGTGCTTGGTACCAGTTTGGCGCGTGCACACACACACACACACACACACACACACACACACGTTTAGCAATGATTGTTTAATATATGTAAATGTGATCTAAAATGTATCCATAGGTCCTTAATTCTCTTCATCACTGGTAAGTTCAAAGACAGTCCCTAGAAATATCCACGATTTCATTTTTTCTGCTCCATCCAGCCAATGTTTCTTCCTTTCTCTCTAGGCTTTTAAGTTGAAGTTTCCATCTTAGATAGCCAGCATTCCAGGCACAATGGATGGCACAAAGCTAGACCCATCCGAAAACAACACTTTGTCAGCCAAAATGACTGGACCATGGGCTAGAAAGGAAATTCAACCTAACCACAACAGAATTTTTCTTAGGTATTTTCAAATGGTTTCTAGAAAGACAGAAATCATTTTCCATCTTAAGAAATGTGAACCCAGAGCCGGGCGTGGTGGCGCACACTTGTAATCCCAGTACTTTGGGAGGCAGAGACTGGAGGATCCGGGTTCGCGGCCAGCCTCAACTTGTGCATGCGCTGTCTCTCTCTCTCTCTCTCTCTCTCTCTCTCTCTCTCTCTCTCTCTCTTCCTGTCTCTCTCTCTCTCTCCCTCTACTTAGTGAGGCCCTCTGCAACTTCATGAGACCCAGTTTCAAAATAAAGTATAAAAAAAATAGGGCCGGGGGCGTAGCGGGGAGGTAGAACGCCCCTGTGTTCAATCCCCAGTACCCCCCCCCAACAAAAAAAGAAATGTGAACCCAGACCCTGGGTAAGTTGGGCAGGTCCGTTCTCTGTCTGAGAGCCAGGTGCAATAGAAATGAATGAGGTTGACAAGTCACAGAAAGCTGCATCGACTCCTATTCCACTGGCCTCCCTCAAAAAGTCATGGTCACCCTTTCCACAACTCGGCAAAGCCCTTAAGATTCAACCAGAGGTCTCCTCCTCCAGGAAGTCTGTCAGGATCTTTCCACGATGGATTCAGGGTTCTACCTTCTGTCTTTCCATAGAACCCTGTAACTACTGTCTTATCACCAAGCACTTGACAATGACTTACCATCCACTCTTCAGTCTTCTCCAAGCATCCATTAGAGTTCAGAGGTTCTTGCTTCCACTCTCAACACCCAGGTCCTCTCACAGTGCATGGTGTATCTTAGTCCCTGGGACACAAACACATTTCATTTTAACTTCCTCTTCTGATCTCAGTTTAGTTGTTTGGCTTGTATCAGTCTACAGCTGCACCACAATATTTAAAATTTCATCTTGATGTGTCTTTCTGGTTGTTTTGATTGCTCTAGTTGAGATTTGATGACTTAAATACACCCATTCCTTTATTTTAGCATCTTTTTACCAACCGCTTAGGCAACTGGAAACCTTTCAGCAAAACAATGCTGGAAGAACAAATATTATCTTTCAGGAAAAACATTCATATCATGGTAAAAACCCTGCTCCTGTACACAAAAATCATTTTAAAAAATTAACAAAGAAAGAACTACACAGCTATTTGAAGTCTGTTTCATTTTTAAAAGTTATCCTGTTTGTATTAATTATGAAAGTACTTCAACCCTCACACAAAATATCACATGTTAAATGCCAAAGTTTGAAAAAAGTCACAATCCTTTTATACTTTAATTAAACATATTTTTGCTACTTAGTTATTTAGATTGTTAAACATTCAAGGTTCTTAATTGAATTCAAGTGAACCTAAAAATGAAATGATTTCCACACTCCCTAAACTTTCCTCCAGGAAACAGCAATCAGAAGCCAAAGATGGAGATGCCCCCGGGCAAGAAGTAGTTTGAAAATAAGTGGGGAAATTTCCTAAGAAAGGCAGAAAAAGACTGCTCAGGCTTATACTCTTCAAGGTTTTTACTAATTCTTCTCTAGAAAGTATTCACCAAGTCCTTGGTACTTAACAAAGGTAGTTAACAGTCTGGGACTTGTTTTCAGATTCAAATTTCCTCAAAATGCCTTCAAGTCAATCCGTATTCAATGCCACTGAGAAGAGCTTTGGATTGACCCTTCATTTACCTTGCTCATCAGGCCTCCAAACCCACGGGGCAATGGAGCTAGCCTGGGCATCTGAGCCATGGAGGCCGGTGTTGGAATCCAGTTTTCTCCAAATACAAGCTGTGATCTTTAGCAAATATCAGTGCTCCTAAGCCTCAGTGTAATTTGCATAAAAACTGCAGCTATGTGATACCAACCTTTCAAGGCCATGGCATGGAAAAATGAAATTGGTATATAATGTATGCAGTACAGTGTACTATATAGAGAAGGTGCTCAATAAAGGCAGCAGCTATCCGACATCATTGAGAAATTTCACATTGGTTTGTGCAGTACAGAAGTGAAGGCAAGTCCCTTCTCTTTAAGTGCTTACCTTCTGTAGGAGACAGAAGTCAATTTAACAAGTAAATTAATAAATGAGTCAATATGAATGAGTGAGGAAATGCACAATTACAGATTATAGAAATAAAGTACCATGAAGGAGAGCAATAACAAACAGGATATTGGCAAGGGAGAGAGAGATGGTTGACTCTGAAATTGACGAGTGATTAGGATTGGTGTCTAGCAGGTGGTGTGAGTCAGGTAGGGAAGCACATTTTAGGCAGGAAGAATACTTGCCAAGGCCCTGGGTCTGGAGAAGGCTTGGCATTAAATGAGCCCAAAGAAAACTAGCATGGGTGAAGCTTCATAAACAGGCAGATTGTGGAATAAGATGAATTGAGAGATAGCCAACAGAAACCAGGAAGCAAGGGTAAGTGTGTGACTTTAATTTTAAGTGCAGTGGGGAAGGGAGTCTTCAAAGACATCAGCAGACTTGTAACTTGAGTAATCTGGTATGTGCTGAGTAGACTATAAGAGGGCAAAGGTTGTAACAGGGGAATCCAGCCTGAAGGTCATCGAAGCAGTCTAGTGAGAACAGATGGTAGGTAATCTGCGTGTAGGTGGTAGTAATAGAATTAAGGCGATTTGGATGGACACATCATATATACTTCTAGCTTACTATTTTATCATCAGTTGTAACATTAGTCATATTACATCCAAGTGCCTACAATCATCATTGGCTCCAAAATTTCTCCAATCCTCACATCCTCTTCTCTAAACATTGTATTTGTTCACATCTATCTTGCCTCTCATTACATACATCAAAAGATTCTATGATATTCAGAGCTCCATTTGACCTGTCTCACATACCAATTCTTTTCTTTTCATCTCTTCATTCCTCTTCTAGGAACAGACATGAAGCCTTTGTGCAGCAACAACAAAAATGGCCAAAATAAATAAATGGTGACCCTCTCAGAGGGCGATCTGCATGGATAATGATTCTCTCTGGATCTCTTCCTCTCTAGAGAAGTATCACAAACTTCCTTCTTCTGAAATCGGAGGTGCCCTGACATTCTTCAGAATGTTGCCCCTACCACTGGGGCAGAACATTCTGCCTGACTATCTAGTTCAGGACTAGTTTCTTTGAACATCCATCGTGATCAGAGGTGAGTTCTTGGCTCTGGCATTATTGCTGGCCATAATTAGCTGTAGTTAAACTGCCTCTGTGCATCCTGGCAGGCAGATCACCTACATCAATACTGCAACTAGCTCAAGCTTGCTCTGGGGAGAGATTGTGTGTGACAGACTTTATCTTCAGGGCGAGCTGCCATCAGTGCAGTTGCAGGAGCCATTGCTTTGCCCAGTTCGGCTGGAACTATATTTGATCGATGAGCCTTTATGGGCAAGTGTCAGAACAATAAGGACACTAATCACTTGTAATCACATGGCACCATTCATCCGGGGATCTCAGAGAACTTCATCTGGGTTAATTAATTCTGACAATGCCTCTGTGAGCAAGGTAAGTGTTATTATTCCCATTTTACAGATGAGGAGACTGAGTAATGGAGAAATTAAACAAGCTAGCCAAGGTCACTCAACAGAGAGATGAGAACTCCAAAAACACCTCTGAGCCCAATCGGCCCTAACTGCCTTGTCAATTAAGCCCATCAGCTCCTCATTACTTACTGCTTCTTAGATGATCATGTTTTATTAATGCGCGCTGTTAAGCAGCTGCCACATTTCACCCAAGAGGTGGTCACCTTTCAATCAAGAAGAGTAATTTTACAGCAACCCTGGGAGCAAAGGCTAAAAAAGTCAAGCCGCCGGCCTTGCGGTGAATCACTCACTCTCAGCCCTACACGACTTCTTACTTGGGAAAATAGTCTGGCCAGAAACTTTGGAGAGGTTGTATTGCACCAAAGGTAATTGGGGGTCGCTTTTGGCATAGAAGGGAAGCATATGGCAGCCATATTATTCAAGAGGAACAGGGGGTATCTACCTTATTGCCAAAAAAATACTTTCATTGTTTTAAATTGATAATAGGAAAGCTACTGTAATAAGCATGTGCAAGTCCCCACATAATCTAGGGGAGAATGAGAAACTTTGAAAGGTGAAAAACAGTCTCCAGGTAGAAATTTTTTAAAACCTTTACTTTGGCCAGAGTGCGATCAAATTTCTGTTCTTCGCAGGATTACAGAGTTAATGGAAAGGTGAAGGGCAGAGAAGCCAAGCCTGAGACAGCTGTGAGAAAGGGAAATTTGTTTTCAAGGCCCTACCATGACCTTGCCTTTGTTTGCTTTCTTGCGCTGTAGCACGTGGCTCCGAAAGAATGTGGGGTTTAGGAGTAGGAAAATATTTTTGCCCCTTTTAGTTGAAAAAGATTTTTAATTTTTCTAAATCCCTGTTTGCTGAGCTGTAAGTTTGGAATGTTACTTATCCTGCAGGATTATAGAGATTATGTGAAATTGTATATAAAAGTATAGTTTGGTGCTTAGCACTTAATAGATGCTCAAGAAAAAGGCGATAATGCTACTATAGCCAGTAGCCTCTCTCTCTACCCTAAACCCCCTCCATGCCCACCAAGCCTCCCCACATACCTTAGCTATTTGCTATTCTGTATGTTCTCTGTTCTCTGCTAGTCCAATAAGAACTAACCCTCCTGTAAGCCCTTTCCACTTTCTCCTTCCCCCTCCTCAGTACCTTCGGAATGTCCTTGAACAGTAAATTGACCAGTCAGAGCCTCAGCTTCTGCCTCTCTTAAATGAGAATAACAGCCTCCTTCTGCCTACTTTATCTCCTAAGATTATTATAAGAAACAAATAAGGGAATAACTCAATTTGCATTGTAAACTTAAGCATGCAATAAATTTTCAAGTTTTTAAACATTACCCTGATTATTTCTTAAGGCTTAGCTGAGAGCAGAAACCTTATTTTAATTATTCACAGTAAGACATTAATGATAAAAAGTAGTTTACCCCTGCTAGGTAACATTGGTTCGTTTTAATAAAAACCTTTCATGCCTTAATCCAAAATTGGAAATATTAGTGAAAATTCAAGGCATAGGAATAAACATGGAGGAGAATTCATTTGAATGAGGGAACTCCTAAAATCACCTTCCGTGTTTAACTTGGAAACAAGGATTATCCTGGCACAGCCCCGTGTCTCTGCAAAGGCTTTGCACAGTGCTCAAAGGTGATCTTGATAGAGGAAGTATAAAAGAAAGGGATGTATCATCTAGTCACCAAACTGCCAGGGTGGCATAACTCCCATCCCCACCCCTGCCTGGCCCCCTGTCTCTGCTCCCGGGACAGAAGAGATTTCTCCTGTGTAACCACCTCAGCCGGAGCCCACCGCCCCCTGCTCCTCTACAAAGAGGAGTTTTCTGCTGCAAGTGTTAATTGTCCTGACAAGGATGCCTGTCCTTTTCATTTGCAGCAATGGCTGGGCTAAATGGTGCAAAATATGCGAAGATCTATCCTTACACCCCCCAATAAGACATGCTATTAAGCAAAGGTCTTCTTCTCTTTTATGTAAAAATCCTTGCTAAGGGTTCCAGAGGTGGAAAAGTAAGCCCAATATAAACACAAAATCCAAGTGCCAAAAAGCTAATAAAATGATAAGAAGATCTTGGCACTGATTTTCAATGCTTGCAATGACGTGCTAAAATATGCCGAGTCATGCTCAGGAAGAACATTAGGCTGTTCCTATAAATGGGACCTAAGGATCAGCTAAAGCAATAGAGTCTAATTACTATTATTAATAATAGCAAGAGTGGATTAATCTCTCCTATCAGCAAGCAGGTATAATATTGACCTTTTCTTTCAAAGGCAGCTATAATGCCATTATTTACTATGCAAGGCATTTCATTCTGCAGTAATAATCACAAAATGATTAACACAATGATGGCCCATGCTGCACTTTCCAAATTCTCTTGAATTTGGTTGGACAAAAAGATGGTCATGCCCTTCAGCTGTAGAACATAGGGGTCAAATCATAATAAAGTAGGGAAGAAAATAAATAGCCTACCTCTGAAGATCAGCTAAAACACATAGCCAGTGAGGTATCACACATTTATCCATCCATCTAGCCATCCATCCAGCTATCCATCCATCCATCCACCTCTCTTAAAAGTATCATTTGTGCTCACCACTACCACCCCAGCATACTTTGAGGAATACTCACTGATAGTAAAGTCAAAATCCCTGAGGGAGGTCAGATGTAGCAAAGATAGTTTAAACCCAATAAATTCCACGCAATCTTATTACATTTCTCAAATCAGGGCAATATAATTTGAGATGAAATTGCATTTTTCACTTTGAGGGCAAGGTAACTAAGAGCCAGTATATACCTTTGTGTTAGTCAGCCTTCAATTACTAGAACAGAGTGCCTGAAATAATCAACTTATAAAGACAGAAGGTTTATTTCAACTCGTAGTTTTGGAGGTCCCGGTCCATGATTGGTTGGCCCTGCTGTTTTTATCTTGTGTTAAGGCAACACTGATTGGTGGGAACACATGGCAGAGCAAAACCATTTGCCTCATGGCCAGGAAGCAAAGAGAGCAAGGAGAGGGCCAAGAGCCCACCGTCCTCTTCAAGAACATGCCCCTCATGACCTAAGGACCTTCCATGGGACCCCATCCCTCAAACTTCTACCACCTCCCTACAGCGTCACCCTGGGACCAAGCCTATATGGACCTTTGGGAGATGTTTAAGACCCAAACTATAGCAATTCTTCACATTTCTCTTCCCCTGTGAGAGCAATTTGGGAGGCCATGTATCCCAAATGGCATGCTTCCGAGATGAAGAAGACCACCCAGCCGACATGGGTTTGGTGTGAAAGAGGAAAGATACCTTGTTAGAGATTCTGCGGGTTTAACAGTTAGTGTTTGTTTTTCTGACTAATATGTAAGATCTCAGTACTTACCCTCTGTTTTCTTTATTTATTCTTGGTTTTTTTTTTTTTTTTTTGGTCCTGGGG
>PVJS01013220.1:0-12858 GCA_004027185.1 Glis glis | reverse complement strand
CTGCAACCGGCTACTCAGCTTTCTCTCTGTTTTTTTTTTTTTTTTCAGTACTGGGGATTGAATCCAGGGACATTCTACCTCTAATCTATACTTCCAGCCCTTTTTTTATTCCTTATTTTGAAACAGGGTCTCATTAAGTTGTAGAGGGCCTCACTAAGTAGCTGAGGCTGGCCACGAACCTGCAATCCTTCTGTTTCAGCCTCCCAAGTACTAGGATTACAAGCATGCGACCACCCCGCCTGGTTCCCAGCTCTCTCTTAACATGCTCAGTACATTTGAACATTTCATTCTTGGAGTCTATTTTCTCACTGATGAAACAAGGAATAACCTTCTTTCTAGCTTTCCACAGTTTGTAGTAAATTCTTTGAGTATATAGAAACAAACAGCTATTTACTTCTTGGGTCTAGTCTGTAGCTTTCTCTTACCTAGAAAACTACATTGCCCCATCATTGATAATCTTGGACTTTTTTGCATCTCTCTCATAGAATTTGTCCTACTGTATTGTAACTACTTGTTTGTATGTCTCCCAGGCATTTTGCATAGGACGGAGAGCTCATCTTCGGGCAGGTATTGTCTTTTTTTGATCGCTTTATCATCAAAACCTGGGATAGTGTTTAGCAATCAATATTTTTTTTGTAGAAATGCAATTATGAATCTTGAAAAGAAAGCTTGCAAAAGCTTATCTGTCTCTTCCCTGCCACCACTGAGGAAAAATTGCCATACAGGACGTGTAAGGAGCGTTAGAGAATGGAAGGGCATACGAAGGAGGGACAGAGGCTGAGGCAGAAAGAATGAAAAAGCAATTGAGAATACTCGGGGAAGAGAACAGGGATAACTTATTGATGTCAAAGGGGACACAGAGAAGGTATGAGGGAGTTAAGCCAGAAGACATAGTAAAAAGTCCAGGTCAAAGCACAGGGGTCACCCATAGCACCTAATCATTTTTGAAGCAAAAAATGAAATGTGACTGAGAATTGAGACTTCAGAGATGGGATGATCATATAGCCAATATTTTTTTTTTCTTCTAACCAGGGACATGCATTGCTAGGAATTGGAGGGAATGAAAATTTGAGATTTGATGGCAGGGCCTCAACTCTCCAGATGTCTGAGGCCAAGGAATACAAGGCAGGGTGAATTGGTCAGGATGCTGGTGATAGTTTCAAACTTGTTTGACAAGAAGAACAAGACAGGATGATAGAACTAGATGCCAAGTATCAGGCCTCTGGTCTTGTCTCAACTAATGTAATCAGGCAATGAAAACACTCTACGCTGTCTACCACTAAAAATGTCCAGCTGGGGGTGGGAATCCCAACAAAGCCTCTGCTGCTCTTCAGTACATCATCAGCGTCCTCAGCAAGTCATTTGTTCTGATACTGGTCAGCAACCAGTCTCTACAGGATCACTTTCCATCATTGAAGCAACGGGCCTCACTCTCTCTAGGTGATGTCTTTCCATCCCTGAAGTTGATCTTTGATATATCATCCACAACGTCTTCCTAATGTGGGGAAAGTGACAAAACCTGGCAACAACACTTGACAGCAACAATCTCCTTGACTCTCCATTAAATCCCTCCTCAACTGGGACTGAAGCAAGCCAGACCAAGGTGCTTGCTCTTCAGAAAACCATGTCCAGACTGGGGATTATACCGTAGGATGGGGGCGGAGAAAAAACAATAGCTAAAGGGTATAAGAGAAGAAAGTGTGTAGGAAGTGCTGAAGTGCTGTGAGTTAAGTATAAACCCTGAATTTGGAGGCAGCCACAAAAGCAAAACAAAGTCCAAAGTCAGGAGATGAGGGAAATGGATAGATGGGAGGAGGTAAGGAGTAGGAGGTGATCTGTGGGCATTAGTATTTCCTCAGATGTTTTTGATAGAAATGTGGTCTTCAAAAGGTTCTGCCTCTATGCCTCAGTCCAAAGACATGATGCCCTTCCTTAGCACTTGAGTTCCAAAGATGATCCCCTTTTGGATTTTATAAACCCAGTGACTCAAGCCTTCCAGCCTCCCTGTGAGTCATGCAGCAGGGATTGTCTGGAAGCTGCCACCTGAGTCTCTCTACTGGATGTGCCCTTATTTCCCACCTGTCTCTTTCATGTCATCTCTGCAGTGACTTCTGGAACCTCTTAACCCTCTTCACTTTCTCCAGGACATCCAGAATTCCTCCCTGCAGTACAGCTGGGTCAGTGTGTTGTCTTTTCTCCGGGTACAAAACTTCTGATGTTTCACTTTCTAGCTGATTTCCAAGTTCCAATTCTGATTGCTGTTATTGGTTGAAATGCTGATTGTCTAGCATCAGCAACCAGTCTAAATAAGTCTAAATAAGTCACCAGTCTAAATAAGTCACCCGCTCAACCAGCCTCCTTTCTCCATAATTTATTTATTTATTTATTTATTTTTACTGTACTGGGGATTGAACCCAGGGACATTCTACCTCCAGGCTACACCCCAGCACTATTTTTTATTCCTTATTTTGAAACAGGGTCTCACTAAGTTGTGGAGGGCCTCACTGAGTAGCTGAGGCTGGCTGCGAACCTGGATCCTCCAATCTCAGCCTCCCAAGTACTGGGACTACAAGGGTGCACCACCATGTCCAGCTTTCTCCGTAGTTCAAAGACATCTTTCACTTACTTAACCAACTTTGCCACTGTAATCACTGTTATTTATAATCAGGGAAGGAAAGTCTCCAGCTACCAGCTTCCTGATTCCTCCTATTGTATCTTTATCCACAGCTGGGTAACGTGTTTGGCAGAGGGAAATGATGATGATGATTGTTTTACACCATCAGTGATGCCTTCTGGGGTAGGAGTCTACATTCCATGCAATCAAGGGATCCCCACCTACTACCTGAACAAATTAGAGCTTGTTAGCAGGGAACAAAGAAGAATCACTGTCGAGGAGACAATGGATGATATCCATCATATTTTAATTTATAACAATCATCAAGTTAATCAAATAAGAAAATTACACAAATTAGAAGGATAATTTCATTAGACTTTCAGTAAAATCCTGTGTTTGGACCCTAGGTCATTTGACCATGTGAAGTGTATTATAGATTAGGAGTTGGAATAGATAGTTAATGACCCTATTCCACATAGCAGGAAAAGTCACTAAATAGTAGAGGAAAATCAAGAAAATACTGTAGAGTAGGGCAAATGGAAAGTAGAAGACTTTCATTTTCAGACTTGACTCACTCCACAACTTTGCTAGGGCCCCAAAACATATGGACCCAATTCACTGTGGCATAGAATGTTATTTTTCTCAAATTCCCATTCTTACTTCTCTTTCATAGAGGAATCACTTTCAATTGTTCATATGGCTGCCTGGCTGAAGACTACAGTTCCCAGGTTCCTTTGCAGCTAGGTGTGGCCATGCTAGGTTTCATAAAATGGAAAATAAGTGGAAGTAATATGTTCAAATTTCTGTGTTCTTCAAATCAGCAGATGGGATCTCCTGCCTTCTATCCTCCTTCTTATTGCCTGGAGTGTGAATGTGGTGCTCAGTAATGTTGGATGACATGGTTGAGCACAAAACACTTGGGGCAGCTGAGCAACAAAACAGAAAGAGCTGAGTTCCCCAACATAGCGGGAGTACCGAAGCCACCTGTGTTGTTTATGCCCAGATTTTTACATGAAGAAGATGTAAACTTTCTTGCTTAAGCCACTGTTATTTTGGTCTTTGTTACATGAGATAGAGCTTTTCCCTAATAAAACCTTAGCTCTTATCCATTTCAAACAGCAGCAGGTAGAAACTTTTGTCAGGTCTCTCATATTTCAAGATCAGTTTTACCTCTCTCTGTAGGAAAATGGCTTCATATCTCACTTTTAGCAACAGTGGGGAACTGGCTAAAATATCTCGAAGGCTCCATTTTAGTAATTTTGGGCTGCTGTGACAGAGGACCAGAGTTTGGGTTACTTAATCACACACTCTTTGCTTACAGTTTTGGAAGCAGGGGAGTTCTGGAGCCTGGCAGATCTGATATCTGGTGAAGGTAATCTTCCTGGTTTGCTGATAGCATCTCCTCCGTGTGTCCTAACATGGCTGAATAAGAAATAATTACTCCTATCTCTTTTTATAAAGGCATTAATCCCATTCCTGGGGCTGCACTCTCATTACCTAATTACTTCCCAAAGGCTCTTGTCTCGAATACCATCACATTGGGGGTTAGTATTTCAACATGCATAGGAAGATATGAACCTTCAGTGCCTAACATTCTGTCCTTAACATCCCCAAACTCATGTCCTTCTCATATGGAGAATACTTTCATTCCATCCCCAAAGCCCCCAAAGTATTAGCTCTTTCCAGGATCAATTCTAAAGTGTATTGTCCAAAGCCTCATCTAAGCACAGCCTACATCAAATATGAATAAGACTTAAAGTACAGTTCATCCCAAGAGAGGCAAAATTCCTTACCAGCTCTGAACCTGTGAAACCAAACAAGTTGTAGCTTCACAAGATAAAATGGTGAGGCAGGCACAGGCAAACATTTTGATTCCCAAATGAAGAAATCAAGAAGGGGGAAAAAAACTGACAGGTTCTGAGCAAGTTCCTAACTCAGCAATGCAAACTGTATGCTCTTTGGCTCAGTTCTCTGCTTGCTAGGACCGTTTGTGTGACCATGTGACCCCCAAGACTTGAGGGGTTGGGCCAGCCCCTTCTGCCTTGTGCTTCTGCTCTCTGCAATGGTCCCACCCGCACTGCTCCCTAAGGGTGGTTCTACTGAGACCTGACCTTGAGGCACTGGGTGGGAGCATCCAAGACCTCCCAAAGCAGCAACCCCACCCTTAAAAGCCAAGAAGGAACTAGCCCTTTTCCTGGGCCTGTGGAGGGAAAGGCATCACTATAGATCTCAGAAGCACCTTGGGGTCCTTCTCTTCTTTTCTTGGAGGACAGCACATGTTTGCAGCCTGTCTTCATTATATCCCACTTTCTCTCTTTTCTTTAGTCTCAGCTCACATTTCTGCTAGTACAATCCCACCTCTCCTCCTGGTTCCTGATGAGAGGGATGATTAAGTCGTCATACTAACATGATCAAGTGTTTGCTTAGAGGCACACTTTGAGCTCTCTTCAGACATACTTGCTTTATTTTTTGCAATATGGATTTGTTGAGAATTTTCTAAATCTTTAACTTTAGAGCCCTGTTTTGGTAACAATTTCTTCTTCAAATCATCTCTCTGGTTTTTTTTTTTTTTTTTGCTTCTTTGTCTAAGCAGTCAGGAGGAACCAAACCACTTTATCAACACTTTGCTTAGAAATCTCCTTTGAGAAGCACCCAGTTTTATTGCTTGTAAGTTCTATCTTCCATGATGCACTAGAACCTGAACGTAATTCATCCATGTTTTTTCCCACTTTGTAACAAGGGGTGCCTTATCTCCATCGCCCGATTCAGTGTTCTTCCTTTCTAGCTGAATTGCATCAGAATCATCCTAAATGACCATATTTATTCTAACATACTGTCCATGATTATTTATATCTTCCAAGAAAACAGAAGCTTTCTCTGTAGCTCTTCTTTTTTTTTTCCCTGAGCTCTCACCACCGGAATCACCTTTCAAGTCACTTCAAACAATATCAGCTTTTTGTAGTATACACCTCAGAATTCCTTCAGCCTCTAACCCTTACTCAGTTACATGAAAATATAATCAGATCTTTTTCTATCAAAGGAATAGCTTGACTTAAGCTCCATTTTGTAAAACTGCCATTTTGTAAGCTTATGTGCACTTGTATTTTTGTTTTTGTAAAGTTAGCATTTCCTGGAAATTATAAGTACCAATCCTCCCTCAGCAGTGGCATAAAAATTGTGCAACTAGCCGGGCGTGGTGGCGCACGCTTGTAATCCAAGTACTTGGTAGGCGGAGACCGGAGGATCCGGGTTCGCGGCCAGCCTCAGCTACTTAGTGAGGCCTCAGCAACTTTGTGAGACCCAGTTTCAAAATAAAGGATAAAAAATAGGGCTGGGGGTGTAGCTCAGAGGTAGAATGCCCCTGGGTTCAATCCCCGGTACCACAAAAAAAAAAAAAAATTGTGCAACTAAAGCTCCCACCAATAGAAGTACGGCACAGGGGCCCCGTGGTAAAAATAAAATACTCAGCAAGTTTCTGCCATGTTGTTCCTGCATGCCTGACCTTACTGGTGGCAAGATCCCTTTTTGCGAAAGGTAAAACCGCCTTGTCGAGCCACTTTCAAACATGTGTCTTTCTTAGGACACCATGGAAATTTATTTCTAATAATTACAAAGCTGTTTCCATATTTCTAGGTATTTGTTTAAGCTGCACCCCAATCATTGATATTAGGGTTCTCCACAGAAATAGACTCAATAGTTTTACACACACACACACACACACACACACACAGATAAATTTTAAAGTACTAGCCATCGTGATTTTAGAGGCTAACTTCTTCAATCTGCCATTTGTAAATTGGAGACCCAGGAAAGCCTGCAGTGTAGTTTGAAAGCCTGAGAGCCAAGAGGACCAAAAGCAGGATTAATGTCCCAGCTCAAGCATTCAGGCAGGAGGGCAAGTCCAACCGTCTTTCATCTTATTGCTTTATATAGTCCCTGGATGAATTGAATGATGCCCACAGACACTGGGGAGGACTATTTACTTTATTCACTTCACCAATTTAAATGCTAATGTTTTCCAGAAACATCCTCACAGACACACCCAGAAATAATGTTTCACTAGATTCTGGGCATCCCAGGGCCCAGTCAAGTTGACACTTAAAATTAAGTATCACATCTTCTAATTTGCGAATCTATCTGCATCTGTCTGTTTTGACTTTAGATCCTCTCCTGTTACAGAGTAAAGGAGCTGCGCGAACTTTATCCAGGAATTTACCCCATTTTTTTTCTTTCATGATGTTAGCACTACTCTCTTTGTTGTCATATTGTCATTGGTAGTGTGTGTGTGTGTGTGTGTGTGTGTGTGTGTGTGTGTGTGTAGTTGGAGATGGGGATGGGATTGAGGAGAGAGCTTCTTAAGAATGCGTTTGAAGAGCATTGCCCATTTCATACTTTGTGATTTTCATACTAAAATATCTAGGAAAACACAGAAAGAGATGAGAGTGCATAATAAACCACGAAACTAAGATTGACAACTAATCTACTGCCAAAATCTTAGAGGAATTTCCTCTAATTATAATATTCATGAAGTGGAAAAGAGAAGCACAATTGTCAGGTGACATTAGCACATAACTTGTCACTTGCATGAGATCAAAACTGCCAACGTGAAGGACAATGCAGAACACATCGTCACATTTGCCTGTGCCTTGGCTCAGCAATGCAGAGCTGTGACAACTGCCAGCCATGGATTGATCGTAGAGCCACAGCTCTGCCAAAATGAACATGTGACATGGATTCTAAAGCAGACATGTGCACGTGATATGTACGAGTGTGTGTTTGTGAGTGTGTCTATACACACATATTCATTGAAAATGGAAAAGATTACACACACACATATACTCTCACACACACACTCATATATTCAACCCCAGATTCCCCAAGTTAGACTAAAACATATTCAGGGATTATAATTTTCAGGAATGCTACACACCTGGAGGCCAAGGAGTTCAGTTATGGAGTATTAACCATCTTAAAGTACAACCTCAATGATATGAGGACAGTGGAAAAGGAAAAAACTATATGATTTTGCCAATATTGTTTCAGGAAAGGAAAGAACTACTCAATATTGTAGATGATCCATGAATAAATTTCCCTCAAGTAATAACAATAGCTAACATTTATTAAATATTAAATATGGAACACTAACTAGAAAGCAGGTTGCCTGAATTCTAGTCCCAGTTCTGCATTGTACAAGCTATGTGGCCTCAGTTTACTCTATATGTAACTGTCTCAATTTCCTCACCTATACCATGAGAACAAAAATAGTTGGGAAGATTCTGTAAGCTAGTATGTTTAAAGAACCTTATTCCTTTGTATAGCTGATATTAGTATCAATCCTTATATCATCCGCTATGGATATATGTGTTATTACAATATTGTAGTACCATTTCACAGATAGAATAAAGTAGGACTTGAAATTGACAAATCACTACTCTTTTAATCATTGATGGACCCAGAATTCTAATGTACCTTTGCAATGTGAATAGTGAATACCCCAATTACTATAGGGTATTGCCTCCTCACAGCAAGTCAACAGGAACTCAAGGAGAGGAGTCTCTCCTAAGATCAACGTTGCCAGTTAGATAAATGACTACGAGGTACCATAAATGTGGCATTGATCCATGGTTATCAACCAACTTTATGCTTGAGAACTGAGAGTTATATTTTAACAAGAATCAAGAGTTAAGTAAAAGGGACTGATATAGTCTATCACCACCCATGGATATACTTTATTGTTTAAAGATGATGACACTAGAAACCAAAAAAGAAAAAAAATCTGCACATTAAAAGGAGGAAAGAGCAATTAAAATGCAGAAAGATGACACTTTAAAAAATCACAAAAGAAAACCAAAATGGAAGAAATCATTTGCTTTGTAATCTCAATAAAATATGAAAACTAGAGCCTCTGAATAGAGATGAAGGATGAGATTATATGAAAATAAGTTGAGATAAGAAAGGAGTTGGCTAAGAGGCAGGTAAAGGAAAAAAATGGAGTTTGACATGATAAAGATTATAAGGAGATTAAAAATGTAATTATAGAATAGAAATCTGCATTAAAAGCAATAAAGAGAAACATTAAGGCTATAGAATCAGTGATGATGAGTTTACACTCTAGAATCTGAAGAAGAAATGCAGAATAAAGAAGAAAATCTAAAAGATGTGAACATTGATGATAAGAATGGAGTGCACGGAGAGAAGTCAGATACAAGGAGACTTCATTTTTTAGAAGCACAGGTCACAACAAAAACAATATTTAAATATATGTTTGAAGAAACATCTAGTATGTATTTATGTATTCAATTAGTTTACAAATCAAAAGGATTACTTACGGCCGGGCGCTGGGCGTGGTGGAGCAAGCTTGTAATCCCAGTACTTTGGGAGGCAGAGACTGGAGGATCCAGGTTCACGGCCAACCTCAGCTCTCTTTCTCTCTCTCTCTCTCTCTCTCTCTCTGTCTCTCTCTCTACTTAGTGAGGCCCTCCACAACTTCGTGAGACCCGGTTTCAAAATAAAGTATAAAAAACAGTGCCGGGGGTGTAGCGTGGAGGTAGAACGCCCCTGGGTTCAATCCCCGGTACCACACACACACAAAAAAAGGATTACTTAATACATGGGATATATATGGCTTATGTTTTTGTTTTTAATGTGTTTGTAGATCAGTGTTACTGCTTATTATATGAACATAATGTTCACATTGAGAAAAAATTGAAAAATTCAGAAAAACAAGATATTTTTAAAGTTGCCTACAACACTATTACACAGAAATAGTACTAACTGTATGCTGTGTGTGATTCAAGACTGAACATGAGTATTGATTAGGTCATACAAATATACAAAATATGTATGATGTTTTGTAACATATGTTCAGTCCATCATTTTACTATATACATACCAATACTGGGTATTTTGTTTGGTTCAATATTTTTTGAAACACTGAAATTTTTAAAATATAGTTTCAACTTTTCATCTCTTTAAAAATCACTTAAATTTAATGCTATGTTTACAAAGGTCTTCTATATTCCAGGATGATAAAATACTTACCCATGTTTTCATTTCAATATTTTATGATATCGCTTTTTTATTTAATATCTCATCTCTCTAGGATGTATTGTATTATAAGGAATTATTTACAAATTCAATGTTTTAGATACTTAGCCTGCTCTGAAAATTTTGATGAGTTATTAGTTCTGCCTGATATAAAATGTCATCTATATTATATACTGGATTTCAGCATATATTTAAATTGGTATCTGTGTTCTCCATCTTAATGACCTATCAAGATTTTTAGTTGTGAGTGCCTTGAGTTTATAAATTGTTAGAAGAAAATAATATCTTTACAATGAATATTAAAGTCATCTACTCAAGAATAATGTGTGTCTCTCTATTAATTGAAGTCATATTTTATGACCCTCAGTAGGCTTTTTGGGTTTCTTAATATAAATCTGAAAATTTTTGTTAAGCTTGTCCAAGAGACTTTATGTTTTTGTTATTCTTGTAAATTCATTGTTTTTCTTCTTTTTAATTTTTTTAATTTTTTATTTTTTTGGTACTAGAGATTGAACCCAGAGGCATTTGACCTCTGAGCCAAACCCCTAGCCTTTTTAAAATTTTATTTTATTTTATATTTAAACAGGGTCTCATTAGGTTGCTGAGCATTTTACTTAAATGCTGAGGCTGGTCTTGAACCTGTGATCATCCTATCTCAGCATCCCAAGTGCTTACTGGGATTACTGGCGTGCACCATAAACGCCTAATTCTTTTTTCTTCCTTCCTTCCTTCCTTCCTTGTTTCCTTCCTTCCTTCCTTCCTTCCTTATTTCCTTCCTTCCTTCCTTCCTTCCTTGTTTCCTTCCTTCCTTCCTTCCTTCCTTCTTTCTTTCTTTCTTTCTTTCTTTCTTTCTTTCTTTCTTTCTTTCCTTTCTCCTTTCCTTCCTTCCTTTTTATTTTTTAATGCATTTTGTTCTTCATTAGACTTCCTAGTTGTCTACTGCTATGATCTGGATTTTTCTTCCCTACAAAACTTGTGTTGAAACTTAATCCTGAAAGTCATATGCTAGTGGAATTTGGAAGTGGGGCCTTTAGGAGGTAATTAGAAGTTGATGAGACCATGGTGGTGAGATCCTTATAATTGCTATAATGATTTAATAAAAGGGGAAGAAAGACTAAAGCTAGCAAACTTGTTCTATCCCACCATGTGATGCCCTGGGCCTGTCATGACCCAGCAGGAAAGCCCTTATCAGATGCCAAGCCAATGTATTATGCTCTTGGACTTGCAAAACTATGAGCTCAATAAACATCTTTTCTTTATAAATTGCCTAGTCTTTGGACTTCAGTTATAACAACAAAAACAAACTAAAATAGCTACTATTGAATATGCTAGTCTGTTTAATCTATATTCAATTTTATAACATCTGTTTAGTTAATTTCTTTATTAATAGATTTTCCTTATTCCTTTTTAAAATTTTTTAAAATTTTTAATTTTTAATTAATTTATTTATTTTTACTTGGTGCATGGAAATCATACAACTTGATAGATTTCAGGGTGGTAGAAGTATACATGCACACAAGGGTCAATTAGCCCTCCCCCAATTCCCACCCCCATTCCTTCCCCTTCCCTCTTTCTCATGCTCACCATAGTAGTTGACTTTGGTATATTTGCATATATACATCCTGTGCATTACGGTGTATCCCTCTTCCTCCCTCTCATCCCCCTCAGTTCTCCTTCTTTGCTCACCTGAGGTTTTCTCCATCTTTGTCTGGAGTCCCTCCTATTCCCTATTCTACCTAGCTTTCACATATTAGCAAGAGCATCCAACTTTTCACTTTTTGTGACTGACTAATCTCACTAAGCATAATGCTCTTTAATTCTACCCACTTTCCTGCAAATTACATAATTTTGTTCTTCTTGATGACTGCATAAAATTCCATTGTGTACATATCCCATAGTTTTGTAATCCATTCATTAGTTGATGGGCATCTTGGCTGGTTCCATAGTTTGGCAATTGTGAATTGTGCAGCTATAAACATAGATATGCATGCATTAGTCTGTAATTTGGTTTCCATTCTTTTGGGTAGATACGTAGAAGTGGTATTTCTGGGTCATAGGATAGGTTCATTCCAATTCTTCTGAGGATCCTCCACACTGTTTTCCAAAGTGGTTGCACTAATTTGCAATCCCGCCAACAGTGTATTAGGGTTCCTACTTTTCCACATCCTCTCCCGCATTTGTTATTGTTTGTGTTTTTAAAAATTGCCATTCTAATTGGGGTTAGGTGAAATATCAGGGTAGTTTTGATTTGCATCTCTCTGACTTCTAATGATGTTGAACATTTTTTTTATAAACTTATTGGCCATTTGTGTTTCTTCTTTTGTGAAGTGCCTATTTAGTTCACTTGCCCATTTTTTGATTGGGTTGTTTGTGTTCTTAGTGGTGAGTTTCTTGAGTTCTCTGTATATTCTAGATATTAGTTCCCTATCAGAGGAGTAGCTGGCAAAAATCTTCTCCCATGCAGTCTGCTCTCTGTTGAGGTTTTTGGTAGTTTCCTTTGATGTGCAGAAGCTCTTCAGTTTAATGCATACCCACATACTGATTCTCTTTTTAACGTCTTGTACCTTTGGGGTCTGGTTGAGGAAGTTTTTGCCTGTGCCTATGTAATAAAGACTTAGACATATGCCCTCTTCAAGTAGCTACAAGGTCTCTGGTCTAATTTTCAGGTCTTTGATCCATCTTGAATTGATTCTTGTACAGGGTGAGAAAGTGGGGTTTATTTCCATTTTTCTTCATGTGGTTAACCAGTTTTGCCAACACCATTTGTTGAAGAGGCTATCTTTTTTCCAGTGTATGTTTTTGGCTCCTTTGTCAAAACCAATTGGCTGTAAGTATGTGGATTTGTTTCTGAGTCTTCTATTCTGCTCCATTGGTCTATGTGTCTGCTTTTGTGCCAATACCATGATGTTTTTATTACTATGGCTTTGTAGTATAGTTTGAAATCAGGTATTGTGATGCCTCCTGTATGGTTCTTGTAGCTCAGACTACCTTGGATATTCTGGGTTTTTTGTTGTTCCAAATAAATTTAAAGACTGATTTTTCTATGTCTGTGAAGAATGACCTTGGTAATTTAATGGGTATTGCATTGAATCTGTAGATCACTTTTGAAAGAATGGCCATTTTGATGATATTTATTCTGCCTATCCAAGAGCATGGGAGGTCTTTCCATCTTCTTTTTTTTTTTTTTTTTTTTTTTT
>PVJS01013219.1:0-42455 GCA_004027185.1 Glis glis | reverse complement strand
TTTTTTTTTTTTTTTTGCGATACTGGGAATTGAACCCGGGGCATTCTACCTCCAAACTACATCCCCAGCCCTATTTTTATTCTTTATTTTGAAACAGGGTCTCACTAAGTTGCAGAGGGCCTCACTAAGTAGCTGAGACTGGCCGCAAACCTGCGATCCTCCTGTCTCAGCCTCCCAAGTACTGGGATTACAAGCGTGCGCCACCATATCCATCTAGAACTTGTCTATTCCAATCACAGTACTTTAATGAGGTTTTCTTTTTTCTTTTCTTTTTTTTTTCTTTTGTGGTACTCGAAAACCCAGGGGCATTCTACCTCCAAGCTACACCCCCAGCCCCTTTTTTAATTTTGAAACAGGGCCTCACTAGGTTGCTGAGAGTTTCTCTACATTGCTGAGTCTGTCCTCAAACCTGCGATCCTCTTGTGTCAACCTCCCAAATACTGGGATCACAGGTGTGTGCCAGCATGCCTGGCTTTTAGTGAGTTTTTCAATATTGAGCTGATTCCTGGAAGAACTGTTTAACTAAAATTCAATCCTTTTGAACACTCTGCAGGTGAATGATCCAAACTTCCTTTCTGATAGTGCTAAAATAAACTGTCATGGAAAATAGTCCCAAACCACCAGAGTTAGTCTATATTTAAAGCATATAAAAGGCTGATGGGAAAATACAGAAAATTAGAGACCTGACTGTGAAAGTTGGAGGATAAATAGGAACCTTCAATTAGCAGGAGTAACTCCCAAAGGAAATTAATTAGAATATGTTAATTATACTTTTACCAATACCAAGAATCAAGGACAATGATGTTTGCAAAACCCTGGGACGCTTTAAGTATTATAAGACCAATGTACCACAATAAGACAAAATTGAAGCGGACCCAAAGGAAAACAGAACGTTGGATCATGCAGTAATAATAATATCAAAAGAAGTAATAGTAAGACATGTCGCATAGGAGAGGGTGGCACGCCAGGTCTGGTAGACTTGAGTTTTCCCAGATGATCCACTCACTTTCTCCCCTACGTCCAACCTTCCCATCTGGGGAATCCAGCATGTATTTAAACTTCTTCCACGGAGAGCCTTCCCAACCCTTCCGCACTGGGCCAGACACTTTCTGCTCTGATCTGAGGGCATCCGGAGCCTGACCGCAGAAGTCCCCCGACGGTGGAGTTGGATGTCTTGTCTGCCTCCCACACAGGGCTTGGGAGGCGAGGTAAGGTAAGATCGGTGACTTATCTCTGTTCCAACATTCCAGTATGGAATCTAGTTATTGCTTATTGAATGAATAAATAAATGAATGAATGAATGAATGAATGAATGAATTTCGCTTGCATACATAAGTGGAGCTACCATTATGAATATTATAACCACATCTTTCCCTGGTCCATCTAGGAAATCCAAAGCTGCTTCACTGCCGGGCGTGGTGGTGCACGCTTGAAATCCCAGTACTTGGGAGGTTAAGACCGGAGGATCCAAGTTCACGGCCAGCCTCAGCTACTTAGTGAGGCCCTCCACAACTTAATGAGACCCTGTTTCAAAATAAAGAATAAAAAAATAGGGCTGGGGGTGTGGCTCGGAGGTAGAACGCCCCTGGGTTCAATCCCCGGTACCAAAAAAAAAAACAAAGCTGCTTCACACATGATTGAAATATAGTTAGTATGTAGTAGATCTCTTTTACAATAGAATAAAACTGTACTATGTTGAACTAATCAGAGAGAAACACATGGTCCCTTGGTATTCATGGGGGGATGGGTTCCAGGACTACCTTACATAACAAAATACACTGATGCTCAAGTCCCTTATATAAAAGACATAGTATATGCAGATAACCTATGCACATAATCCTATATGCTTAAAATCACCTCTAGATTACTCTCTCCATTACTTTTTTTTTTTGCGGTGTGGTTTACATTAGGGCGTGGGAAGCTAGCTTTTCTTTATTGAACCTTATTATTATTTTTAGATTGTACAGCTTCAGATATAGTTTTTTTTTTGGCAGTACTGGGGACTGAACCTAGGGGCTTCTACCTCCGAGTTACACCCCCAGCCCTATTTTTTATTCTTTATTTTGAAACAAGTTACTAAGTTGTGGAGGGCCTCACTAAGTTGCTGAGGCTGGCCTAGAACCTGTGACCCTCCGGTCTCAGCCTCCCAAGTACTGGGATTACAAGCGTGTGCCACCATACCCGGCCAGATATCGTTTTAAATGTAGTGATTATGTGGAAAAAATGTTGTGTTTAGAGCAAATCAAACTAAGTTGAATCTGTTGGGACTTGAATTTATGGATCCAGGGACAGCTGACTTGGTTAAGAGAGAGTTTTCTTTCCAAAGAAGTCTATATATTCTTTAAAAAAGTTAAAAGAATTAAGTTCTGTAAATATGCTCATCTCTTTTCAAAATAAAACACACCAAAAATAAATGTGTAAAACAAAGCACTCAAAAGTACCATAGTTACTTACGTCATTCAAATTCGTTCTTGTAATTTTAATATCTATCATTTGGTCTTGAATGTAAGAAGAGTCGGAAGCCTTGGATTTGAGGACAAAGCATTCCATTACTAACGTGCGCTCTTACACAAATCAGTTGTCTTAGAGTTTTAGTATCCAAATCTGTAAAACGTGCCCCATCATCTTCAGCATCACCAATACTTTGTGTGAAGTAGATGGAAGGATTTGTTTAGTGACTAATATCTAGCAAAGAACCAAATGCACGTGTCACTCTCCGCAACTTAGTGAGACCCTGTTTGAAGATAAAAAATAAAATAGGACTGGGGGTATAGCTCGGAGGTAGAACGCCCCTGGGTTCAATCCCCAGTACTCCCCACACACACACACACTAATAAGAATTGCCTGGAGAACTTATGAACTCTGTCATGATCAAAGCTAGAAACTGAGCTATTAGTCTGTCTTTAGATTCTCTACTCTGAAGAACCTGAATATTTTGTACTCAGATCAAGACTTTGTATTTTTCAGACTGTCAGAATAAAAAATGTCTTTAGTTTAAAAGGGAGGGTGGGAACTAGGGCTGGCCCCCTAACCCATGGAATCAGAATTTCCAGGACAAAACCCTCCTAATCCACTTAATTAAGAAGCATTCTAAACGATGCGAATGCTGAAAGCTTGGAAACAGCGCCAAAGGATCCAGATGAGGCTTATTTTACTTTATAATTCTCATGGAGCTAATCAAGGAGGCCATACCGGCCCCCAAAAAGGGTCCATTAAAATGCATAAAATCCTACAGATCAAATTCCAAGTTCATGTAAGGAAAAGATCCATGTTATTCCAGTTCATTGATACATACTATTTTAAAAACAGTGGTTTTTCTTCTTGGGAGGCTGAGGCAGGAGGATCTCAAGTTTGAGGCCAGCTTGGGCAACTCAGGGAGACCCTGTCTCAAAATTAAATGTTTTATAAAAAGGGTAGGAGTGGGGGAATAGTTTAGTGCTAGACTGTATGCCTAGCATGAGCAAGGCCCTGGGTTCAATCTCCAGTACCAAAAACAAAAACAAACAAAACAGTGATTTCCTTGCACTCAGCTTTACTTGATTGCTACAGAACACCAGCAGGCCGGGCATGGTGGCGCGTGCTTGTAATCCTAGTACTTGGGAGGCTGAGACAGGAGGATCACAGGTTCAAGGACAGCCTCAGCAAGTAGTGAGACTCTCATCAACCTAGCGAGACCCTGTTTCAAAACAAAAATAAAATAGGGCTGGGGGTGTATCTCGGAGGTAGAATGCCTCTGAGTTCAATTCCCAGTACCACACGCACACACAAAATATAAACACCAGCAGGTCTAATCTTGGTGCTATAGCCAAGTGGACAAGGGACTTCTGCACCACGAGGTCGCTGAGACAGGAAGCCAAGGTTGTTTCTGCCCAAGGAATTCTTAATGGAATGAGGGCAGAAGTGGCACAAGGCAGGTCACCCTGGCTGAGGTCAAAGAGGACCTTCTTAGCCGGGCACAATAGTGCACGCCTGTCATCCAATACTTGGGAGACAGAGACAAGAGGATTACAGGTTCAAGGCCAGCCTCAACAACTTAGAGAGGCCCTCTGCAACTTAGCGAGACCCTGTTTCAAAATAAAAAATAAAATAGGGCTGGGAGTGTAGTTCGGAGGTAGAATGCCCCTGGGTTTGATCTCTAGTAACACACACACACACACACACACACACACAGAGCACTTTGTTAATCTAATTGACTTGTCACCACATAAACACCTCACACCATGCCCACACAGTCCAGTTGCCATGCGCAATAACCCATGCGACACTCATAACACGCTATCGCTTGTTATTTCTTACTTTCATACCGCTTTCAGGGCCAGAAATACCCTTTTTTACTCTCATTTTAGAACTAATGTGACCTTCCAAATGAAGCCCAGGGGTCACCTCTTCCCAAAAGCCCTCCTGAAGCCCTCCCCGTCCCCTGTGGTCTCCACCGTACCTTCCTGCAATGTTACTTCTCTGTGTCCACTGCCCTTTAAAAGCAGAGATTATGGCTGACTTCTTTGACTTTGTCCCCCCAGAGCTCATCAGAGAGTACGAGGCATAAGTAATCAGCCAAAAGGGGAAGGCACCGAGGGGCCAAGGGAGGGGAGAGACAGTGTTGAGGTAATAAAAATTAACATTAGCCGGGTATGGTGGTGCGCACCTGTAATCCCAGTACTTTGGAGGTTGAGACAAGAGGATCGCAGGTTCAAGGACAGGCTCTGTAACTTAGCAAGACTCTCAGCAACCTAGTGAGACCCTGTTTCAAAAAACAAAAAATTAAAAGGTCTGGGGATATAGCTCGGAGGTAGAATGCCCCAGGGTTCAATCCCCAGTACCACACACAAGAAAAAATTTCAACAATATTATTAACATTCTCCAGAGTCCAGATGAAGTACACAAAACTTCCCTAAATCCAAGTCCCGTGGCTGTGTTTCAGTGAGATATATCCCCATATGAAAATCTGGCCCCTACATCCAGCCAACCCATTTTCAGTCAACCCCAATTCCCAGTGTAAAAATAGTATGGACTTCAGAAAATGGTTGCTGGCTACCCCTTTGCCAGTACAGAGAGATCTAGCTAGAAACATAACTCAAAGTGGTATCATTCTACCATCACAGAAAACATCCAAGAATTCACCTGTGCGTCTGTTTGACAACTGAATCATGAAGGCACCTGCAAGATGCTGGTGGAGACGTTCAGCACAGAGAGAACGTAAACGCTGGTTTAATCAATATCTGTGACACACACACACACACACACACACACACACACACACACACACACACAGCACTTTGTTAATCTAACTGACTTGTCACCACATAAACACCTCACCCCATGCCCACCCAGTCCAGTTGCCATGCGCAATAACCCATGCGACACTCATAACCCGCTATCGCTTGGAGGTCAGCCATGTCTAGCATTCCCAACTCAGGAAACTGGGGCAAACCTGGAAGGCTCAGGAATACGAGAGAACATTCACGACATCAGCTCCAAAGGATGTTCTTTTTTTTTTTTTTTTTGAGCCACTCAACTACGAGGGGACCTTTGAAATGAAGCTGCAATCATCACGCTTGACATTTAAAGAGGAAAGAGAAAGACTGCTAGTTTAAGACATAAGCCACTCAGATAATCACTGAGATCCGATCTCTAAACATGGTCCACAGCATCTCAGAGACCAGAGTTCTGGAATTCTTTCTGTTGCGTCCAGCAGCCTCCGAGTGATGGCCGTGGGCTCCCAGGATGCCAGACACGTGGCATCTCTTCTGGGCCTCTCTCATGCCTCCTTTCCATGGGTTCTTGTTTTACATCCCCGCTATTCCTCCTAAATATTCATTCCCATGAAATCTAGAACTACATTTTCTATCTAGTCCATTTTCCATATGGGGCCAGCAATCTTTGTCTGTGCACACTGTGAGCAGTTAGTTCCCTACATCGCTTTATTTTTTAATCTATACTGTCCACATCTTTTTGTACATTTCCTTTGTATTTACCATGTTTTCTGGTTTTTTTATTGGTTGCTTTGTGGTGCCTGGGATTGAACCCAAGGGTGTTCTACCTCCAAGCTACACCCCCAGGCCTATTTTATTTTTTATTTGGAAACAGAGTCTCACTAAATTGCTGATGGTCTGTCTAAGTTGCTGAGGCTACCCTAGAACCTGTGATCCTCCTGCCTCAGCCTCCTAAATACTGGGATTATAGGCATGTACCACTACACCCTGCTTACCATGTCCTTTAGTGTAAATTTTATTTCCCCTACAATTTTACTTAGTGATGATTAAACTGTTAGTAAATGCCATAGTCCCTCATTCTCCTAAGGGGACACAGTCTAAGGTCCCCAGTGGATACCTGACACCTTGGATTACCCCAAACCCCATATAAGCTGTTTTTGCTATATATACATACCTGTGATCACATTTAATTTATAAATGGAACAATTATAACAATATGTTATAATAAAAGTTATATAAGTATGAGCCCATTTTCTCTCTCTCTCTCTCTCTCTCTCTCTCTCTCTCTCCTCTCCCTCTCCCTCTCCCTCTCTCTCTCCCTCTCCCTCTCTTCCTGTCCCTCTCTCTTCCATGTATTATTTTCATTCCACCGTTGACCACAAGTAACTGAAGCCACAGAAAGCAAAGCTGTGGATAAAAGGAACTGTAGAGTTTGGTGAATGGTTCAGGCCCCCAAACCTGGCTGCAAACACACAGACCAGCCTACAAGCTACAGGAAGATTTCCTCAGTTTAATCTAGACCCAAAAAGAAAAGTGGGGGCTGAGGATGTAGCGCAGTGGTAGAGCATTCGCCTAGTATGTGCAAGACCCTGGGTTACATCTCTAGTACAAAAAAAAAGCAACTACAATGAATTATTTTCTTTTGAAGTCTTGCCTTAGCAATGAGGCTCACATTCAATGTTTACTCATCAAACGGTTTCCTCTGTGTGAGAATCATCCTGGGATTTTGCAATGGATGAAAGATTTTGTAAATTTAGTAACACGCATAACCAGAGGCAACTGGAAAAGCTAGAATTAGGCAGGAATGGCCAGTGGAACATTCATCATGTGTTCAATATCCCTGCAGAATCCTTCAAATGAAACCCCAGACCTAAAGATCTCGAGGCAATTAATAAGTGGAGATTATTTCTGCTTTGCAGGGTGGTAGGGAATAAAGCTTAGCCCTTTTGATAAGGGTCTTACTTGGACACCCAGAGCACACATCATGTCTTTCAACAATAAAGGCTTAGAAGGGCTGGAGGAGGTGGGAAATGGGGAATGAATTCCATGTAAATCCCAAGTAAAACACGGCCTTGAAGACTAGCAAGTGAACTTTAAGCTGATTCATTTTACCATAATGGGAACTATGAGGATCTCTCTCTCTGGAATCTCATGAGAACAAAAGACTCTCAAGTGTGGCCAGCATCATTCCTTTTGATGTTGACAATCCAGAGCAGGTGTGCCATGGTAGTTGTCATTTTGCTTACGGTCTTACTTGCAGTATTCCTTGTGTGATTTTTTAAAAAGGAAAGAAAGAAGTGAAGGGGGGGGAGAAATGGAAAGATGGACGAAGGGGAAGAGTAAAAAGGAGGAATAAAGGAAAGAGGGAAGGAAGGAGGAAATTGGAAGGGAGAAAGAGAGGAAGGAAGGAAGGAAGGAAGGAAGGAAGGAAGGAAGGAAGGAAGGAAAGAATTGGAGAGAGGAAGGAAGGAAGGAATGAGGGGAGAAGATGAAGGAGGGAAGGAAGGGAGGAGGTACAGAAGGGAGAAAAGAAGGGAGGAAGAAGGAAGAGATAGAGGGGGAAAGGAGGGGAAAGAGAAGGAAACTTATTGATTATTTATTCATAATCTAATGCATGATCATTTTTGTGAGTAATTTATGGGCACCCGAGATGAAGTGAAGGGAATTATCCCAGTGTCAAATTGCACACCTATAGCATCTGTCTTTACTTGCTGTGCTCTTCAGATCTTCTTTTGCATTGCTTATTTTTGTCTGCCTGGTCTATCTCTCAAAGAGAGTGGTGTATTAAAGTCTCCTATTGTTGAAAATGTCCATGTCTTCTTATTCTCCCTGCAGCTTTCACTGTATATGAATACTATTCTTCCTGTCTAGCTTCTAGTGCCACTTTTTTTTTCCTTTTGGTTGTTGGTTCTTTCTTGATCTCTGTATTGTTCTCTTTTTTGTTTTTCTGCCTATCTTCAATGTTCTTTATGAAATTTTCATTCGTGTCTATTCTCCTTTGTATCCCTTATAATGTATGATTCATTGAGGAGATCATTTTTTCTTCCAGTTCTTTCTTAAGTTCAAGCAACTCTTTTTTCATATCTTCCTGTTCTTTGGTCTATTTCTATTCGTGTGTTCTTTTAACTTCTGATTCAGAGTGGTTTTGTATATTTCCTAATGCTCGTTTGAATAAATTCAATTCAGATTGCAGTGTTGTCTTATAGCTTTCTTCCATTTTATGGTTGTTTTACATGGGAGAAGTTTTAGCAGTTAGGATGTATCCAAAATTATTTCTGAATTTGTATAATAATTCTTCATGGATTTATTCAAATTTTTGCTGTTCACTTATTTGATATTAGGATGAGTTTACAAAACTCTTACTTCAGTAGAACTTTTGTCTTACAGCAAAGTCCAGTTTCTTTAGATGATTTTTTAATGGGGGAAATTCTGTGTAGGTTCTAATATTTTGGTCCTCTTTTTTCTTGTAGAACCCTAAATTATCCCTTTTACAACTCACTTGCCAAATGCAACCTTAATTTTCCTTTTTGCCCTTTCTGTTTCCTAGGAACCAACTGTTTAAAGATTTCCACTTCACATCATTCAATCTTTTTTTTTTTTTCTGGTGCTGAGGACCAAACCTAGAGCCTTGTACATGCTAAGCATGTGCTGTACCACTGAGCTGCACACCAGCCCCACATCATACAATCTTAAGTTATTAACCTGTAAATGTGCCCTCATCTACCAGGAAACTTACTACAGCATCTTCACACCAAAGATGGATTTACCCTTTCTGGAAATTTTTTCTTATATACCTTACACTTTTGCTAACTGTCTCCTTTCTTCCTTGAAACAAAGCTTGGGTGGTGAGTCAATCACTAGAATTTGTTGTTTGTTTTTGTTTTTTCCAATTGGCTTAGTTTGGTGAATATTTTTGTGGGTTTTTTTTCTTTAGTGAGATAAATTTGAAGTTTAAGCTTTTGTCTGTCATCAGTTTATGCCAAGGGTACAATTTTTAATGGCTTTTTTATTGTTTTATATTATACTTGAAGGGAATATTAGGAGACTCACAACTGGCTGCTGTCATTGTCTTCAGCTAATCAGAAATTCACCAATTAAATTCACTAATTAGTTTTGGACCCTCTAGGAAGAGTCTGCTGACCCCAGGGTTAACTTCTTTCTTTCTTTTCTTTTCTTTCTCTCGCTCACTCGCTTGCTATCCTTTCTTTTCTTCCTTCCTTCCTTCCTTCCTTCCTTCCTTCCTTCCTTTCTCTTTCTTTCTTTCTTTCTTTCTTTCTTTCTTCCTTCCTTCCTTCCTTCCTTCCTTCCTTCCTTCCTTCCTTCCTCTCTTTTTCAGTAATAGATGGATTCCAACATTCCTATTTCCCTGAGCCTTAGACTTCTCTATAGTATGCCACAGAAGTTCTGGTATCTCAAACTCATTGAGGCAAGACCATGGCATCCAAGATTCAATGATCCAAACTGGCAGCAGTTAATACCATTGGTGGGTGTTTGAGTCAACACCAGCTCTCAAGTGCCAAGAAATACTCCCACATGAATATATTTATCTGAGCAATATAACAACTATTGATAGTATTGACTAGCATTATGTTGTGTTAGGTATTAGAAGTTGTCTAGAGATTATTTGAAGTATATGAAAGGATGTGCATATGTTCTATGCAAATAAGGGATTTGAACATCCTTGGCTTTTGGTATTATTGGGGATCCTGGAACCAATCCTCTACAGCGCATGACTGATGACTGGCTGTATTTTACTTTCTTCAGGTCCATTAAGCTCTTTCAGTTATTGCTTAATCTTGGACTTCTTCAAATTTTATGAAAATTGGAGATCTTAGTTTTTCTCTTTTTTTCAAAATATTCAACGTATGTTTGGGGGATTTTTTTCGGTTTGCTTTTTGTTTTGTATTTTTTCTTTCAGGCACGGTCTATGAACTTTGGGCCCCTCCCTTATATTTAAAAATCCTTCTGGCACCTTCAGATCCTTGATAACTGGGAGATTTTAAAATGATAAATATTTAACCTACCATGCTGAATACTATAAATGTAACACAGTGGGAAAAATTAATCAAAATTTCTCTTAGGGAGAGTTAGAGGTGTGTGTGTGTGTGTGTGTGTGTGTGTGTGTGTGTGTGTATAACAACTACCTTGAGAAAGTCAGTGCATGATACAAAGAGGAATAGGGGTTTGGAGTTCTTGGGGAGGCATAAAGGGTTAGCAATCTGGATTAGAAGGTATTAGTAGGGGCTGGACGTGGTGGTGCACGCCTTGGGAGGCTGAGACAGGAGGATCGCAGATTCAAGGCTAGTCTCAGCACCTTAGTGAGACCGTGTTTTAAAATTGAAAATAAAAAGGGCTGGGGTGTAGCTTGGGGTAGAATGCCCCTGAGTTCAATCCTCGGTAACAAAAAAGAAAAGTAAGGAGGAGGAGAAGGAGGAGGAGGAGGAGAAGGAGGAGGAGGAGGAGGAGGAGGAGGAGGAGGAGGACGTATTACTAGGAGACACAAGAGGGAGATGGAGAAAATATTAGTAGAAGACACAGGAAGAAAAAAGAAAGAACATAATCCTAGGGCGATAGCAGATGGTTCTCCCCTTAAACACCCAAACCTCTATAAATCCTACACATTTGGTGTGAGTGGATTTGGGGTGGAAACCTATTTAAAAAACCAGCTTTATCCACAAGGTAGGTCATTGTTGCTAGACCTTACAAAGCTCAGCAGACATCTGGGTTACAAAAAAAAATAAATATGAAACATCTCCTGCAGCCCCAAAACTCTGAGAGGGGCCACAGAAGCAACTTCCATAGCCAGCTGATAAGTGCTACTTAGGAGCCAGGACACAGAAAGATTAGCATGCATTCCTCCCAGCTCTGGAAGGAAGACTATCACATACTAGTAAGAAAAAATGCCATAAACGTACATAGAAGTTTCCTAACACAGATAGATTATATAGATAGATAGAAATATAGATGGATGATAGATAGATACATATGTATATTCATATATGAACGTCCCACAGACCATCCCTGCTGTATCATCCCAAGGGTCCAGCTTTTCACCAGGAAATATTCCAGGCACAGAAAAAAAGAGTTCTGGCATAAGAATGAAAAGAATGATGAAAATTGAGAAAAACAAAACATTGTGTTTCCTGCGCACTAGAGAAATCTACTTCAAAAGGTCAGCTATGACCCTGGATCCCTGTTTTCACTTGCCACAGCTGTGGAATCTGAAAGAAATAAAGCCCCAGACAGCGAATAAAGAAGGATAGAAAATATTGACACCTTAACTGATCAAACATATGTGTGTTATTCACCGGGACTTTTCCAGACAATTTGCCATTGTGTTTAAAATGGAATTTATATTCTTAGGTAATTCTTTTCACTGTAAGGCAATATAAATTAATATAAATACAAGGTAGCATTCTCTGATGACTGGGTTTATTTTTATTCATTTATTTATTTATTTATTTATTTATTTATTTATTCACCCAGAACTATGTGTTGAGCACCTAAGAAGTTCAAAACCGAAAACGCAAAAAATAAAAACCTGGACACACAAATAATAATCACATGACTGTCACAATCAACCCGCCCCCTGACAACTGGCTACTGATGGACAGGAGATTTTCAGGTGGTGTAGAAATGCCAAGACACTCCGCTTTACTTGCTCAAAAGCAAGGGAAGGTTGAAAGTACTTTAACTTAGTGGACTGATGATTCTCTGAAAAACTTCAGTTTCATATTTGCTTGCCATGTGAATTTCAGAAACAGACCAAGGTATATGGGACATGGCGCCAGGGAACAAATGGGCGTTGAATCCAGAGAGCCTTACCAATGAGTATCCCTTCCATTGCAACAGTCCGCAAAACTTTCCCCCTTTGATGATAAAATTCCTCTTTCCTGTTTTTAATTTTCTAGGAATCAGAGCTCAGCTAACGTCATTGAAGGGCATGGCGATTTGCAGTCGCAATTATTGCAAATGGCAAATGGCTCACTCTGATTTCCAGCGAGTTCTCTCCCTTACACTATGTACCCAGTGGGGAAAAGCTAGTTACTCAGAATGTCTGTGTTGTTCCCAGGGTAACGCTGCTCTTAGCTTGGGTGCTTCATTTCAAATTAATGCTCTGAGGTGTATGTACCAGCCTAGGACAGAACATAATAGGAGTTCTTTGGAACATTCAGCCTGCAGAGTTTTCTGTTCCTCAGTTAAATGTGCCCTCCCTGTTTCGTGCATATTAACATAATCTCTTAACTCTTTAGAGAGCACCAGAGAACGATGCCCACACTCTCTCTGACAGGGTCATTATAAGATTACACTTGTTTTCAATTTGAAAGTTAAGGATTATAAAGACAAAGAAATGTTGGGAGGCTGAGACCAGAGGATCGCAGGTTTGAGGCCAGCCAATTCCTTTGTTAGGAGCTGATAATGAATAATCTACCATGGCTGTCAACTTTAACTAAGTGGTTTGTGCCTGGACAAAGTCTAATCCCTGGACCCTGGAAATCCTACCTTTCCAGTAGTATAGTAGTGAGTGTAGCAGGGAACAAGGCCTGGCCAGGGAAGAAGTGGCCAGCCACCGACCCAGCTCTTTCAGATTGCCCTCTGCTTCAGCATTATTTGGAGAGGGGAGGGGGCAGTTGACGCCCACATGTATTTCTGAATAATTTATATAACCCCTTTCTTCTCAGATTGTGTGTCTCGGTCAAAATTCTCACAGCTATAATACAAAACAACTGACCACACAACTTAGAGGAAGGAAGATTTATTTGCTCGCAGTTCTTGGAGATTTCGGGTTCAGTCCATGTGAGGCCGGGGTCTGTGGCTCTCAGGGCATGGCAGTGGGAAACAGAGAGAGGGAGATAACAAGGCTCTGCTCTCACATCACAGAGGCCAGCAGCAAGAGACAGCAAATAAGCAAGAGGATTCAAAGACAAAAGCACAGTCCCTAAGACCAGACCCCCTAGAGATCCATCTCCTCCAGCCACACCCCACCTGCCTAGGATACCACCCAGTAAAGCCATTACAATGGATTTATCCATTGATGAGATTACAACCCTCATGACTTAATTACATCAACTCTGAACATTATTACACGAGCACTTCAGGGGACATTCTACATCTAACCATAACACTGTGTAAACAGAGGTGATGACTTTAACCTTTTCAACATTAGAAATAGAACTGCTGGCTCCACACATGGAAAGGGGAAATGAAGCAGAGAGAAAATGAGTAATTATCCTGAGGAATGAGGCACACAGAAAAATGAGTAACTATACTGGGGTTACAGAGAAGTCTGTCCCCTGACTTTAGGGAAAAGTTCTTTCTATCAAGTGGCCAGCGATGTTGGTGGAAACAGGAGAAAGTCATGCATAAAGCATGGAAGATAAGAATAAGAATATAGCAATGGCCAAATTTGAGTTATCAAAGGTGAAGACTTGATGATTAATATAGATGCCAAATGTAAGATTTGAAAAACTAGAAACAACCTAGATATCTTTCCGGGGATGAACCAAACTGTAGTGCATCTGTACCGTGGAATCCAACTTTGCAATAAAAAGGAACCCAGTTTCGCTACACATAAATGTTTGGATGAATCTCAAGGGAAACATGCTGAGTAGGAAAAAAATCTCAAAAGGTCACATACTGTATGATTCCTCTTATATAACAGGTTGAAATGAGAAAACTCTAGAGATGGAGAACAGGTTAGGGGCGTTCGGGAAGAGTGGGATAGAAGTTGGCTGTGGCTATGCAAGGGTGGCACCAAGGATTGCTGTGTGGATCAGACCTGCTCTCTGCTCTGTGTCTTGACTGTGGTGGTCACGGGAATGTACGCATGTGATGGAGCTAAACACACACACACACACACATACACACGAAAAAGTGCAAATGAAATGTTGAAATCCGAAGAAGGTCAGTCATACCAATAGCAAGTTCCTGGTTCCTGTGAAGTTCAACTGTAGTTTTGCAAAATGTCACCACTGGGAGAAAGTAGGTGAAGGGTACATGGGATCTAGCTACATTATTTTTTGGAACTGCATCTGAATCTACAATTCTTTCAAAATAATTTTTAATAAAATACTGGATACACACACACACACACACACACACACACACACACACACACACAGATGTTAAAGTGAATGGAAAAGTCCGTGGCAAAAAAAGTAGATAGCATCTAAATATCAAGACTATCTAGAAATACTTCAGAACACTCAACCCTCACATTCAATCATCAGAAATCTTACTAGTAAACCAGGCACACTGGTGCACACCTGTAATCCCAGTACTTGGGAGGCTGAGACAGGAGGATTGTAAGTTTGAGACTAGCCTCAGCAACTTAGCAAGACCCTTAGCAACTTAATGAGAGACCCCATTTCAAAATAAATAAATTAAAAAGTGCTGGGGGTATAGTTCAGAGGTAGATACCCTGGGGGTCCATCTCCAGTACCCCCAAAAAAAGAAAAGATAAAAAAAGAAATCTTGCTAGTAATGAAGACACATTTAAACATTAACACACAGTGTTCTAAGGCATAAGGGAAAGCATGTTTTAAAATGTAAATTATAAACGGGGCATGGTGGCGCACATTTGTAATCCCAGTACTTGAGAGGCTGAGACAGGAGGATCACAGATTCAAAGCCAGCCTCGGCAACTTAGCGAGGCTCTCAGAACCCCGCTGAGAGTAAAAGAGAAAATGAAGAGAATGATCTTTCCATCATCCATCCAAATGGCCATAAAATAATGAACCTGCAATCCTCCTGTCTCTACCTCCCAAGTTCTGGAATTACAGGTGTGCACCACTGTGCCTGGCTTTTAACTATGCTAACCTCCACAATCATGGCTCACTAATCCTAATCGTAGGATTATTGATGACCTAAAACCATTAGAAAAGCCCTTCAAGGGAAGAACTTTTCCCCAGAAATGGCAATGGATTTTCTCCAAACCACCAATATGGGTAAAATCTGTTATTGGTTATTTGGAGCAACTGGGAACGAAATGGTAACAAATAGATTTATGTTCAGAGGTGAATGGCCCAATGGTGAGAGTAAAAGAGAAAATGAAGAGAGTGATCTTTCTATCATCCATCCAAATGGCCATAAAATAATGACAACATCCCTCCATTTGCACACCAACATATCTTTGTTTTATCCCCAAAATATCCCCAAGATAGCAAGTGCGGATTGTTGGGACCCCTGTCAGGCACACAGCTCCACAGGTAGCAATGATCATCCCTGGTCCCCACAGCAGGTGAGTTTGGCCAGGGCAAGCTGTGTTAAGCCCTTACGCCCTAGGGCTGCATGTGTACACTAAAGTGACTTGATTCAGGTTTTAGCCTTAGTTTGTCCCAAGTATTGTCTCAAATCTTTTCTTTTCCAGAGTGCATGTAGTCTTAGAAAAGAACACTTGTTTTCTTGGGCATCAACAATGCATGTACACGCTATTCTGGTCTTTCCGCTGGATTCTGTTCCTTCAAAAGCAGAAGACTCTCCTGGTGCCTGTACTTACCCAATTCTAAGCAACAAACCAAGCCAGCTTCAAAAGACTAAGATAAGCCGGGCGTGGTGGCACACGCTTGTAATCCCAGTACTTGGGAGGCTGAGACAGGAGGATCGCAGGTTCACGGCCAGCCTGAGCTACTTAGTGAGGTCCTCTGCAATTTAGTGAAGCTCCATTTCAAAATAAAGAATAAAAAATAGGGCTGGGGGTGTAGCTCAGAGGTAGAATGCCCCTGGGTTTAATCCCCAATACTGCAAGAAAATGAAAGAAGAAAGAAAGAAAGAAAGAAAGAAAGGAAGGAAGGAAGGAAGGAAGGAAAGAAAGAAAGAAAGAAAGAAAGAAAGAAAGAAAGAAAGAAAGAAAGAACTAAGATAGAATCATTTGTACTTTCCTCCCTCTTTACCAAGACAGCAGCACCTGAAATGGTGGCTCAGGTTTCGCTGAGCCACCTGGAAGGAGAGGGTGAGCCCCATCTCCCGGCCTCGTGCTTCCACACAGATAATTCTCACTGCAGCTCTTGCTCTCTTTCTCAACTTTAGCTGGCTGGTAAGTTTCCTTGGACAGCTTCTCAAAGCACCAATGCCTGGGTCTTGCCCTTAGAAATCTCTAGGTAATTTGTTTAGGATCGGTGTGGGCATCAGGACTTTTCAAGCTGCCCATGGTTTTGATGTGCAACCAGGAATAAAAACCACCACCAACTCTCCACCCCCAGCCTGGCTCACTCCTAGCAGAAACCTGAATTATTTAAGAGTAGGGAGTTGGGGAAAAGAATAGGGCTAGCTCAGCTCAGCTTTGCTCTGAGCTTTCAGACCTTTCTGCCTGCAGGTGGGGGGAAGTCATGGCCACATGGTATGTGGAGGAGGCCTGCAGCTGTACAGCTGGGCCTAGGAGTGAGTAGGTGCGTTCACTGTTGGGCCCATTGGGCTATAGATCAACCTCTGTCTGCTGCTACGGGAATATATTTGACACTTCGATTTCCACCGGCATGGCTCCTATGTCTTATTTCCCACATGGTTCCAAGGCCAGAAGGAAAAAAAAAACAAGTGCCAGGCTTGTGCCCTCCCCAAAACGTCAATAGTTATGATCAAGTCAAAGCTGGAAGACAGTTCAGAGGTAGAACGCCCCTGGGTTCAATCCCTAGTACAACACCCCTAGGTTCAATCCTCAGTACCACAAGAAGGAAAGAGGAGAAAGAAAGAAAAAAGAAAGAAAGAAAGAAAGAAAGAAAGAAAGAAAGAAAGAAAGAAAGGAGAAAGAGAGAAAGAGAGAGGAGAGAGAGAGGCAGGGAGGGAGGGAGGGAGGAAGGAAGGAAGGAAGGAAGGAAGGAAGGAAGGAAGGAGAAAGAAAGAGAGAGAGAAAGAGGAAGGGAGGAAGGAAGGGAGAGAGGGAGGGAGGGAGGGAGGGAGGGAGGGAGGAAGGATTGGTTCTTGGCATTTTCCCTCACAAGATGGAACCCCTATAGTAACAGCTACATTATCTTATAAAACTCTGAAATAGGACTCTGAGGCTGGTCTGATTTACATAAATAAAAGTCCATTTTAGAACTTGCCAATTTTCCACCATTTTGAAATAAAGACATCTGGAGTAGCAATGTTAACTTTAAACCCCCTATTTAAGTTTTTTTTAATTCCAACAAGTATAGCTATTACATGAAACATGTTAACCCAGTGAAAGAAATTAAGTTCTTCTGCCTGAAAATCCCCCACTGATCCCTTTTCCTATAATCCTTAAGAGCCGTGGTCACCAGCTCAGAGCTGAGCAGCGGCCAGCACCCTGCTGTCCCAGCCAAGCACGTCCTGGTGTCCTGGCCTTAGCCCATTTGAAAGATGTCAGTCTTCATTTGTGAACTCATACCCACAGCCAGAGACAGATGTCAAAACCCCCTTCTTGGACTCCTTTTGTGGCTCTTTTTCCAGGCTCCTTCATGTGACCTTGGCAAAGTTTCTCAGGGTTTTTATACTTCGTTTTATTTTCAATTCATCAGAAATCACAACTCTCAGCACCAGTGAGTCAAACCCACCTACAGAGCCCTTGAAGAGCTGCAAGTTGCTTTGTGAAATGAAAGGGACTTGGCTTCGTGTGTCAAGTGTGGGTACCTGATTTATTGAGTCAACTGTAAGTGCAGGGAACAGAAACCAACTTCAATGAACTCAAGTAAATGACTATTTTAGGAATACAAATCTACCCAATAATGAAAAGCAGAGAAGATGGAAATATCAAATCAGGATTCCCACAGGAACCTCAGCTTTAGGAGTTCATGGATTTTAGGTGTTGAACAGGTCCGACAAATACATCTGCTTTGAAAGTTTTCATTCCATCAAAAATATCAACACATCCTCAGGTTCAGAGTCAACTTAAAGAGACGCAGGGATAAAATGACTATTTTCATATTGACAAAAGCTGGTCCAGAGTCTATTGCTTGCATAAGGGAACAAATAATATTGCTAATATAAGCATCATTAATTATTAAAGTGTCTTACTTTTGCAAGTATACTTTAGTGACTTTTACACTTTCAACCTACAAAGCATGTTAGAAAGTTGTTTTATTCCATGTTAAATCTTTCAATGGCACATTTGGATTTAACATAAACCTATGAACAAATTTTGTTTTGATGCTGAGATTTGAATCCAGGGCCTTGTGCATACTAAATGTTCACAAATTTACTCTATAGCTATGCACAAGTACGCTCTACAACTGAGCTACACCCCCAGCCCTGATTTGCCTTATTTTTTTCAAGTCTATTAGATATGAAGATCACCTATATCACTGATTGATTACACAGATGATCAGAAATGTCAGAAATGACACTCGATAGGCACTTGCTATTTGGTATTCCAAAAGCTGCCTTCCCATACCAAAGTTGAAGACAGGTTTTTATCTGAAGTTTGAGGCCTAATCTGAATTTCAGTGCCTCCCTAAATAAAGAAATAGATGGATAGAGAATGGATTGGTGGTCAGACCAGTAGATAGATGCTTTAGTAATGCAAACATCAAAATTATCCGGGAACCTCCTGCTTCACACCCCAGAAATTTGGACATTTCATCATGGGCTATAAATAGAAGGTATGTAGGGTCAAAGAAAAAACATAAAATATATCAAATTCTGGTTCATTGGTATTTGGCACTTCTTACAAAATATTGGAAAGCAAGATAATTAAATAGACTAAAATTAGGGACTTTATGGTCGACTATGGATTTCAGTGATTCTTATTTCCCTTCATTGCAATAAAAATAAAATTGGTTGTATAAGTGCACACCTGGATTTGGTTATAAGATTTTAAATCTTCTCCACTTGGAAGCACTTCACAACAATCTTTTAAAAAAATATTACTAATCTACTTTGTTTGAAAGTCTTGGCATTCATTTCCATAGTAAAAAAATTTAACTATTCTGGCTCAACTGCTTAAAAAGTAGCAAAGAACATTCAGAGTGCCGTTAAGTCATCTAGAGAACTGAAGAAATATAAACCGAAAATTATCTCTGCATCTTAAACCTAGTTTTTATCCAGGTTGCTGCAGAATTGGAGGAGGGAGAAATTCACAAACCACTGTATTGATTTGATTTGATTATTTGAATCATATCAATAAGTATTTTAAAATTCTTCCCCTACAATCAAAAACTGTATTCCTTTTCATGCATATCCTTCTTGGGGTATCCTATCTGCGTCTCTATAAAAAAGCTTGAATCTTGACCCCAACCCCATTTTTCTTTATGAACCTTGAATCCAAGCGCTAACCTTTCTCAGTTGAAGGTCAAGGTGGAATGAGTGTCAGATGGTGAGTGGTGTCCAATAGCCCCGTATATGTTATATACATGTTCACACCTTTTCAGACCCCAAGATCGTTTTATATTTTGTGCTCGTATTAACAATCCTCTGATATACTGCGTATGTTCTAATCCAAAATACATGCATGCTTTGCACAGTAACAATGAGATCTCTCCAAAATATGCTCATGTGGAATGGCTGAAAGTCATCATGAAGTTTCTCCATTTTAAGAATTCAGGCCAGCCAGGCATGGTGGCATATGCCTGTAATCTCAGTACTTGGGAGGCTGAGACAGGAGGATCACAGGTTCGAGGGCAACCTCAGCAACTTAGCAAAATCCTGTTTTAAAGTAAAAAGCAAAACAGGTCAGGGAGTATACCTCAGAGGTAGAATTCTCCCTGGTTTCAATCTCCAGTGTCACAAAAATTAAAAGATGCAATTAATTATGCTACTGCACCCAATTACTTGCTGTCCTCCTATTAGAGGAGAGTGTCATCCTAGTTATGGTCATATAACTTGCACTGTCTCTCTGTGACAAGAGGTTTCCCTGCCTCTAATATTAAGGCACAGATGCATGACTTGCCTCGGGCAACAGTAAACAGCAGACACCATATCCAAAATAAAATTGAAGGACCACTATTTGAGCAAGGCTCAGTGGCTCACACCTGTAGACCCGGCTACTTGGGAGACTGAGGCAGGAGGACCTCTTAAGCCCAGGAGTTCCAGGCCAACCTGGGCAACAGAGCAAGATCCAGTCTCAAAAAACCAACAAGGGAAAAAAAATTCTATGCTCCTTCTCTGCCTCTCTTTCCTTCCTTCATGAGAACAGTATGTTTCCACATGAAACTGTTCCTCAGACTTATATCCTGGAATGAAAACCTGCAAAGTGATAGGAAAAACGAACCTTTTTTAGTTACTCCATTGAAATTTAAATAGGACTGGTACCTGCAGCATACACTATACAAGACAATGAGGATGGAAGCTCCGAGGCAGGAGCGTGGGTCCCCGTGACATCACCCAGCTTCTGTGTAGCTTCTTTTTTTTTTTTTTGCGGTACCGGGGATTGAACCCAGGGGTGTTCTACCTCCGCGCTACACCCCCGGCCCTATTTTTTATACTTTATTTTGAAACCGGGTCTCACGAAGTTGCAGAGGGCCTCACTAAGGAGAGAGAGACAGAGAGAGAGAGACAGGGAGAGAGAGAGAGAGAGAACTGAGGCTGGCCACGAACCTGGATCCTCTGGTCTCCGCCTCCCAAAGTACTGGGATTACAATCATGCGCCACCACGCCCGGCGTAGCCTCTAAACTATCTACCTACCCCTAGATTTTGCACTGAGTCAATTCAATGTCATTAGTGCTTATCTAAGTGTTTATTATTTGAGAATGTCTTAATTGAATACAAGAGGGACTCCAGACAATGGAGGAGAAATCTCAATGGAGCCAGGGAGGTGGTCTAAGGGAAGGGGAGGGGAAAGACTGAGGTTCATTAATGGAATTAACTACCATCGACTATGTGTACATATGTGAATATACCCACGTCAATCTCAGTACTCTGTATTGGGAAGGGGGGAAATGGGGAGGCAGGGGGGCCACCAAGTGCTGTGTGCATGTCAACATGATTGAAGTTATGATGTGAGACTGTAATGCACCAATAAAAGCACATAAAAATGTCTTAATTGAAGCCGGGCGTGGTGGCACACGGTTGTAATCCCAGTACTTCGGGAGGCGGAGACCGGAGGATCCGGGTTCGCGGCCAGCCCCAGCTCGCTCTCTCTCTCTCTCTCTCTCTCTCTCCTTAGTGAGGCCCTCCGCAATTTCGTGAGACCCGGTTTCAAAATAAAGTATAAAAAATAGGGCTGGGGGCATAGCGCGGAGATAGAACACCCCTGGGTTCAATCCCTAGTACCGCAAAAAAAAAAAAAAAAGTCTTAATTGAGCTGAGAGCTTTCCTAACTGATGCGAGGTTCCCCATTTCCTCCCTTGTTTCTTCATGGTGGAAAAGGAGTCTTGCCTCCTGCTTCCGTGTGCTGCCTCATTCTCTCCTTACACTCCCAGGGCTGTTTCTCCATCAGCTGCTCTCTCTCTCCTCATACTGGTTCCTTCCCATTTGCCCCTGAGTGCAGGCAGGTACCACCTCTTCCTGAAAGTCTGTATGGACCAGTCAACATCTGCCCCATTACCAGTTTGCATTCAGTTCTTTCCAAAATCATCTCCAACATCCTACACTTCACTTGTCTTCACACTCAACATTTTGATCCCAATGGTCTGTCTTCTTCCCTCTGATGACCCTTATATGTAGGTTTTTAACCAATGTTTTCATGACTATCAAAGTTCAAAGAAATTTTGGAATATTAGGAAAGGAAAGAGCTTTGTATTCATATCACCCACCAAATTACTAATAAAATGATAGGAATGTATTAAATGTTTACTGCAAAATGCATGAGTGCATGAATTAATGAAGGAGGAAAGGGAGGACATATTTAGTTCTAGTCCAGAGAGTTTGTAGAGTTGATAATCAACGGAAATTAGGAGGTGAGTGTGGAGATGGAGGTGAGTGTTTTCTGAGGTTAAACAGGGGAAACCAAAAGAGAATCTGGCCAAAGATACAGCCTAGGGGACGTCTGTGTTTCAGAATAGCTCAGGAAGCGGCACCAATTCAAACACTTACGAAGAGTGGCCAGAACAAGGGAAGAATTAGGAAAATGCAGTCCCATGGACTCCAAGGAAGGAAAGACAGCAATGGGAACTGCTGCCATGAAAAAAAAACACTGACACTCTCTGGCATACATAATTTGTTCAAAAATTAGGGTTGGAGTATAGCTCAGTGGTAGAGCGCTTGCCTAGAATACAAGAGACCCTGAGTTCGATCCCCCACACTGCAAAAATAAAATAAAAATCAATGTCCACCATTCCAAGAAACAGGTAAATTAATGATGAGGTAAAAGATAAAACTGGAAAAAATTAATATAAAGATTATAGAAATATAGGTTGTTTGTCAAGAGAAGAGCTTGGTTTCTAGTGATGATGATATAAACCACCTAGTCCCGCCACAGCCTCATTTGTCATCTGTGAAATGAAGAAACTTAATTGAATAATCATTTGACCATTATTTCTAGCCCTCAGAGTGTATGGACATCCTATCCAGCTAAAGTTGGATGTAAATTTTCTCTCAATTTTTTTTTTTTTTTTTTAGCAGTGCTGGGGATAGAACCCAGGGCCTTCTTCATGCTCAGCAAGTGCTGGACCAGTGAGCCACACACCAGCCCTCAAATGTATTAAAACGCAGTGTCTAGCGTGTTTTCCTATCCACTCTGGTCCTTCCTCACATTATTCTATAGAGCCAAAGACGGTTTTCAGGTATTCATTTTCTTATGAAAATTCCCAACTATCAAGCAATGGGCCAAATCAAAGCTTAAGTTTAAAAACCATAACAAGAGACATATGTGCTTTTAAAAACTAGGAGATGCTCATGAATGTCCTTTAAAAGCCTCGCTCCTAAATCACAAATGGATTTTTCTTTTTGCAAAGAGGGGTGTGGTGGGACATTTTTTCACCATTTTTTCAATATCATTTGTTCCCTACAAATGGCAGTAATGTATCCAAAAGGCCCAATTATTGCTGGTAAATATTTCCATAAAGCACCGCTGGCTTTGGGTCAAGTACTTGGATGGCTTTGCTGGTGGTTGTCCATTTCTCGGAGAGGATTCATGCTCAGAGGGAGCAAACACACTATGCCTGGGCTGCTGAGCATTTTTCCCCTTTTACTTTGGAAACACTTCTTTTTCACTTGCTTTCTGTCTTTATTTTTCTGGTTCTCATCCAGGGTTAACGGCAATGCCTGATGTGAGCTGTAGGTTTTCGCTCTGTCTCACATAACTGTGTTTTCCTCCATACATTTCCTTTATCTGTAAGTATTCTTTTATGTAGAAATAAGTCTATACATAAAATACATCAATTAATATCTGGAGTTTTGGGGGGGCACTGGGGATTGAACCCAGGGGCATTCTACCTCCTAGCTACACCCCCGGCCCTATTTTTTTATACTTTATTTTGAAACCGGGTCTCACGAAATTGCGGAGGGCCTCACTAAGTAGTTGAGGCTGGCTGTGAACCTGGATCCTCTGGTCTCAGCCTCCCAAGTACTGGGATTACAAGCGTGCTCCACCACGCCTGGCAATATCTCTTATTTTTACGCTTGCGACTCCAAATCCCTTTACTCCATGTCGATGAAGCTGATCCTTGGTGTCAAAGGGACAGGAAGAGCCCCCACTCCCAGCAGATAAAAATACCAGGTGTAATATAAAAGTATTTACAGCCGGTTTCCAGAGTATGAAAGAAAGAAAGCGGGAACACACAGTGGTAAGTGGGATTTGAAGACTCACAACTCCTGTGGCTCAGAGAAGTTAGTTTTAACACTTGCTCAAGTAACAGGAGGCAAAATAGCAGGTTTCAAACCCAGAAAAGGGTGAGAATCTGGCTGTCTGTGAAAAACATCTCATAATGGTGTAACTGTGAACACAGACCTGAACATCTCTGTCTACCAAGTCTAGTATCAGCTTAAAATTTTACCCACAAGCTAAATGTCCATCGATGGATGAATGGATTAAAAAGAGTGGTCTAGCCACATGCAGTGGTGCATGGCTGTAATCCCAGTACTTGGGAGGCTGAGACAGGAGGATCGCAGGTTTGAGGACAGCCTCAGTAACTTAGCAAGACCCTCAGCAACTTAGTAAGACCCTGTTTCAAATTAAAAATAAAAAAGAGCTGGGAGTGTAGTTCACAGGTAGAAGGCACCTGGGTTTAATCCCCCAGTACCCCACACCCTTCAACCCCCCCAAACCAGTGGTCTATCCATACAATGGAATATTTTATAGCCATGAAAAAGAAAGAAATCCTACCATATGTCACAATGTGGCTGAATCTTGAGATCATTGTTATACTAAGTAAAATAAGCCAGTCACAGAAGAACAAATTCTTCATGACTCCATTTAGGTGTGGTATCCAAAATAAGCAAAATCAGCCAGGTGTGGTGGCGCACGCTTGTAATCCCAGTACTTGGGAGGCTGAGACAGGAGGATCCGGGTTCACGGCCAGCCTCAGCTACTTAGTGAGGCCCCAAGCAACTTCATGAGACCCGGTTTCAAAATAAAGTATAAAAACTAGGGCCAGGGGTGTAGCTCAGAGGTAAAATGCCCCTGGGTTCAATCCCCAGTACCACAAAAATATAATAATAAAATAAAATAAGCAAAATCAAAGAAACAGAAAGTAGGTTGATGATTGCCAGAAGCTAGGAGGGGAGGGGGGAATAATGAGTTGCTGTTTAATTTTTAAGTTTTTAAGTTTCAGTTTTGCAAGATGACTAAGTCCTAGAGACGGACAATATTGTGCTATAGTTAGCAATATTATACTGTACCTTTAAAATTTGCTAAGTGGGTAGATCTCATGCTACATGGTCTTACCACACGAATAATAATAATAAACCCCCAGGATAACTTAATCCTCTCAATTTTAAAATCTGGAAACCAATTTAAAAAAAAGAGATCTATTCTAGCCAAAGCAATAAACTTCAGCAACAAACTCTAGCCCCAATTCTTTCTTTTTTCCTCAAAAGAAACCATATTGGTGAATCAGAAACAAATTTAGAATGTTGACTACTGCCACTATTGTGACAATTAGAAGACAGGTAAGCTATGGGAGAGTTATTACCTGTTCCCTTTCTGAATAAATATTAAAGACATGAATGTGCTTGCCCTCTTGATTATTTTTCACAGTTTTCTATTGGCATATAGAAATGATCCTGGGTTTTGTATATTCATTTTGTACCCTGCCATTTCACTGAAATCATTTAAAAATCTAACCAAGCCGGGCGTGGTGGTGCACGCTTGTAATCCCGGTACTTAGGAGGCTGAAACAGGAGGATTGCAGGTTCAAAGCCAGCCTCAGCAACTTAGCGAGACTCTCAGCAACCTAGTGAGACCCTGTTTCCAAATAAGAAATAAAATCAGGCTGGGGGTGTAGCTTGGAGGTAGAATGCCTCTGGGTTTAATCCCCAGGACCAAATAAAATAAAAATCTAACCGATTTTTTTGTGTGTGGTACTGGGGGTTGAATCCAGGGGCTGAACTATATCCCCAGCCCCTTTCTGTATTTTATTTTGAGACAGGGTCTCACTAAGTTGCCTAAGCTGACTTCCAACTTTCACTCCTCCTGCCCCAGCCTCCCAAATTGCTGGAATTACAGGTGTGCACCACCATATTTGGCTGAAATTCTAACAGAGTGTGTGTGTGTGTGTGTGTGTGTGTGTGTGTGTGTGTATGTGTGTGTGTGTTACGGGGAATTGAACCTAGGGACATTCTACTCCTGAGCTATGCCCCCAGCCCTTTTTTTATTTTTTTTTCACTAAGTAGCTGAGGCTGTCCTTGAACCTGTGATCCTCCTGACTCAGCCTCCCAAGTAGAGGGATTACAGGTATGTGCCATCATGCCTGGCTCTAACAGATTTTTGATGGAGTGTTTATAGATGCTTTTACTTCTTCCTTTACAATTTGTATCCTTTCTTTCTTTTTCCTAATTCCTCAGGCTAGGACTTCCAGTACTATGTTGAATAAAACGCTGAAACCGGGAATCTTTGTCTTGTTCCAGATCTGAGAGGAAAACCTTTCAGTTTGGGGCCTTTCCTTGCGATGTTAGCTAACAGAAGAGACATCTTTAATTTCATATAATAAAAGAGAGAAATTTTTCCCAACTCATTCCAATAAGCTATTTAAAATATGATAGCAAAACCAGGCAAGAAAATACAAGAAAGGAAAATTGTAAGTCAACGCCATGCGTAAGCTGACATGCAGAATTCCTGAATGAAATACAAGGGAATAAAATATAGCAATGCATTAAAGAAACAGTACAATGAAACCCGGAATAGATCCAGGAATGCCTATTTTGACATTAGAAAATGTATTAATACAATTCATAATATTTATGAAATATCATAGGATCATATCAACAAATGCAGAAAAATATTTTCTAAAATTTAGCTCTTTTTCATGATGAAAACCCATTTTCAAAATGCAGGCACAAAACATAGAAAGCAAACATACTGTTCAAAGATAAAACCTTAGAAGTATTCTTTGAAAACCTGAAGTCAAGCCGGGCGTGGTGGCGCACGCCTGTAATCCCAGTACTTGGGAGGCTGAGACAGGAGGATCGCAGGTTAGAAGACAGCCTCAGCAAGTAGTGAGACTCTCATCAACCTAGTGAGACCCTGTTTTAAAATAAAAATAAAAAATAGGGCTGTGGGTGTAACTCAGAGGTAGAATGCCCCTGGGTTCAATTCCTAGTACCAAAATACACACACACACACACACACACACACACACACACGTGTGCACACACTCACACTGGTAGGGCTGGGGTGCAGCTCAGTGGTACAGCTCTTGCCTATTACATACAAAGGCAAATGGTAGCTGCTCTCCCTGTGGTCCGTTGAGAACCCAAGTCAAGAGACCGAGTCAGACCCTGCATTGTTTCGACACATCTTATCTGTCCTGGCATCACCAAGGCTGAACAACTACAATCAGCCATGCTCCCTGCGTGCCCCGTGGTGCCCACACACACCTGAGCAAAACCCTTAGTTGTGTTTAGTGTCGTGGGGAAATGAAAATACAGACTCAGGGCTGGGTTGAACCTGAGGTTCAGTCATGCGAAGCTGGACGCGGCTTCTTCCCCAGCACATGGCCAGCTGGAATGCCTAGAAGTTACTGTCCCTCCTTGGTGGTGAGTTATGAAATATGGGTGATGATGGCGATGAACTACGAATCTCACACCAAAATGTCACATCTGGTATACACGTGGTCAGCAAAGCCTTCCTCAGAAAAATGGAGACCGTGGTGGCTCTGGCCCCTAGGACGCCAATCTCTTAAGTAGATCGGATTCTCATGCCTCCCGAGTTTGCCCTGCCTGCGCCATCTTGCCAGTGGCCTCTAATAATATCTCTGACCTTTTAGCTCGTTGTTGGCATTTAGCTTCCCACAATTCCCCCGGATTCTGAGAGCAAGCTCCCATTCTAGTGGTACCCAGCTATGACAGAAATATGGCCACATCCCAGTGGACGGTGGGTACTGCTGAAGACAGAGTTAGTGACATGAGAAAAACTGCACAAAGCAAAATGAAAAAAGAATTATAAACGTGATGAAAAATGTCAACAAACATTAGATATGCGCTTTAAAATAACAAGAAGATAAATAAAGCCAAAGAAACGGCCCAAAGTGGATCAACGTTGAGCTGTTTTTAGGTGAAGTAATTGTATCTTCAAGGGAAAAGAAAGAATTCTATGATGATTCAGGCAGAAGGAATAAGTCAGATGCAAGGGGAGAAACTCAGGCTCATTCAGCTTTTTCCATATCAACCGTCAAAGTCAGAAGAAAATTAGGGGAAAATCGCTCTGTGTGTCAACAGGAAAGAAGACTGAATCAGACCAGACATTAAGCTGAGGCTGAGGAGTATTAATGACAGTTGGAGAAGTGAAAGTGAGTGTTAGAAAACCTGGATAAAGTAAAACTAATAATGTTACTAGCAAAAACTGGAAGCTGAGAATAGGAAATATGAGAACTACAGTTGGCCTAATTACCTTATACTTCATAGTGGTTCCCCATTATCAATAAACAGGGAGGGAGGGAGGGAGGGAGGGAGGAAGGAAGGAAGGAAGGAAAGAAGGAAGGAAGGAAATATCTACTGGCATTGAAGGACAATTACACATAGATGATAGATGGATAGATAGATACATAGTACATAGATGAAAAAGATTGATAGGTGACTGACAGGTAGTAGGCAGATCAATTGATTGACTGATAGATGGATAGAAGATAAATAATAGATGACAGATAAAGAAATTTTGTGTATAAGTGAAAAAAGCATGTGTAGAACAATAAGCATAGCATTTTTGTAAACACAGAAACAAAAATCCTATTTTTATAAAAACAAAATCAGACTTTGTATATGTACAGAAATGATTCTGGAACTCTATAACAACAAAAAAAAAACCATGGATTCAAACTGCTAACAGTTGTTACATGTAGAAATTGGAGTTGGGCCAATGTGCAAAACAAGACATGTTCACATTTAAGTTTATACTCTTAGGCCTTTATGTATTCTCCGAATTTTTCAACCCAAGTTTCCAAGAGTAAAATACCCTCATTTTATAGCATGATTATCGTCGATCTGTGTAAGGCTGGTCTCTTGTTTAGTGGAGGTATCTTGCTGTATGGATGTATGGTGTCTCTCCTCCGTCCCCACTTGTCTCCCCCATTCGCCTCCCCCCAGAGGCAACAATTCTGATGTATTTGACATGTGTCAGACTTTTTATGTATTTTGTATTGAGGTATTTTTTAGTTCATGTGAATGGCATTATTGTATAGCCATTCCTCGAATTTTGAACTCGGCACCATGCTTTTTTATATCATCCATATTGCAACGTGCACAACATGTCCATCACTTCTAGTTGCCCCTCAGTGTGTGTCTCCTATGATTTACCAGGTAACTTTCCCAGGAATGGACATCCAAGACAGCTCAACTTCCCAGGTTGTAGTCAGCTTTCCATTTGCTGTGACCAAAATACCTAACAAGAACAACTTAGAGGAGGAAAGATTATTGTGTCTCCTGGTCTTCCAGGTTTCAGTCCATAGGGCTGGTTCTGAAGCATAAACGAGCGGCAGCGGCAGGGTGTGGGGAGGGACGCTGCTCTCTCATTGGAAGCCAGAAGCAGAGAGCGAGAGACAGGGGAGGGAACAAGGGACATATATATATAGTCCCCAAGGCCACAGCCCAGGGACCTGCCTTCTCCAGCCACACCCTACTTGCCTGAGTTAGCACCCAGTAAATACATTCAAATTGTTAATCCATAGATGGGTTTATCTACTGATGAGATTAGAACCCTCATGATTCAGTTATTTCACCTCTGAACATTTTTGCATTGCCTATGCAATGGACTTCTTCAGCGGACATTCTATATCCAAAAGGTAACACCCCCCTCCTCCAATCAGGCCTCCAATAAGCCTCATACCTGCTTCCCTATGGAGCCAGGTGTGGTTTCTTTGATAGAAGCCCAGGAGAAGATTGTGGGTAAAATGAGAACATGGATATTTCATTTAACCAGGCCCTGCCAGACATTTCACAGTTACCAGAAAACACTAAAAAGAATACTAATATTTTAAAATTAAAGAAAACACTTTAAACTTCAGACAAAAAAAAAACTTGATTTATGGAAGCTGGTATTTTTTTTAATAAAACTATCACTCGTTCTTTATCACAAACCAGGCTGGCCACATATGTGACAAACGAAAGCTCTCTCTAGTGAATCACAATTTCAGAAAGAGAACAGATATCTCTTTCACAGGATTGCCTGTTTCCTGGTGGAGAAGGTCGAGAGAATTTAAATTCAGGGTGCACCCAGCATGGCCCAGGTGCCAGGAGAGCTGTGTCCTGGTGCCCCTGAGACCGTTCTCCCAGGAATGCCAGCTTGGATTTAGAGGATGAATAAATTCATCCAGATTACAGCAAGCAAGGCTACTTAATTAGGACACATTTGGCAAAACTACATGCAAAGGTTTCTCAGATTTGTGTACAGTGTAAAAGCTCAAATACCAGACAAACTGGCTCAAAACTGGACATCTCGCAACTCTAAAAATTTCAGGTTTTTTTTTTCCTCAGAGAAAATTACACATGTGTACTAATGTGAAAAAACATATAATTGCTGAAATTGGGTTAAATTATAGAAAGTTGTAGCATGTAGAATCTATAAATAAAAGAGGAAACAAATACTACCACTGGCAGAATCTAACTGTAAGAGGAACGGTATGAATGATCAGATATTGTTGAAAATCACGGTTGTGTTAAATTGTGTTACACTTTGTAGCATAAACATGCTGCATAAAATCCTGTGAGAAAAATTTACTTCTGTAGTTCTAATTCATGAATGTAAACATAATTAAACTGTTTCTCCTACTGGATGTATTCCTAATCCTGATTTTAAAATATCTATGGTTTTTGTTTGTTTGTTTTGTTGTTGTTGTTGTTGTTTGTTTGTTTGTTTGTTTTTTAGGAGGGAGGGGATTGAACCCAGGGGCATTCTACCTGGGTTCAGGTAGAATGACACCCCAGCCCTATTTTTTTTTTATTTTGAAGCAGGTTCTTACTAAGTTACTGAAGGCCTTGCTAACTTGCAGAGACTAGCCTCGAACCTCCAGTCCTCCTGTCTCAGTCTCCCAAGTACTGGGATTACAGGCATGCGCCACCACACCTGGCTAAATATCTGTGTTTTTAAGCTGGGCACTGTGGTGCATGACTATAATCCCAGTACTTGGGAGGCTGAGACAGGATGATCCCAGGTTCGAGGCCAGCCTCAGCAATTTAATGAGACACTGTCTCAAAATAAAAAATAAAAAGGACTGGGAGTGTAGTTCAGTGGTAGAGCCCCTGGGTTCCATCCCCAGTACCACAGGAAAAAAATAACTTTTTTTTTTGTTCTCTCTGATAGAGTCTCTGTCATGCAAGACATGTAAATATACATCTGTGGAAAAAGAAATTCAACATTCAGATACACTGATGCTTAAACAGATAAACTAAAATGTCGAAATGCTTATACTAATGCCGTAATCACTTTCTCTTTCCTAAATCACTTTTCAACATTAGGCTTTATGGGCTGAACTTCTTTGTCTACTTCAGGGTCAAGACAAACATGTTCCCATGACTGGCCCCATCTGGGCACCACAGAAAGTAGGAAGATGATGTATGCTTGCACTCATATATGCGCCTGCACACGGTCTGCGTTTCTATTCATCTGTTCACTCGCTGGTACATTCATGCTATGAGGTGAACACTATTTCCTTCAAAATACCTGAAAGGCAGAAGAAAATGGAAAGGATACAATTTCCATGGCTCTGGGGATGGAACCAGGGCTTTGTGCACGATAGGCAGGGGTTCTACCACTGAGCTACATCCCCAGCTCCACCATCACCACTTTTTGAATGCTTTCTATAACAAAGATGATTTTTGCACAAGCATCTGTCTACCTGATCATACACAGCTTCAAATTTTTACTTAGTCAACTCTGCATCACGATGATATAATTCCATGTCTCTTTTCTGTATCAAGTATAAGGAACCAGAGGATAGAAATCAAACTGGAAGAACACTCTTGGGTTTTAGCCCTTAGAGCATCATATATATTTTATATATATATATTTTTTTTTTTTGCGGTACTGGGGATTGAACCCAGGGGCATTCTACCTCCGAGCTACACCCCCAGCCCTATTTTTTATTCTTTATTTTGAAACAGGGTCTCATTAAGTTGCGGAGGGCCTCACTAAGTAGGTGAGGCTGGCCGCGAACCCAGATCCTTTGGTCTCAGCCTCCTAAGTACTGAGATTACAAGCGTGCGCCACCACGCCCGGCATTAGAGCATTTTAAGCTTCTTACTATTTGGTCAGTGCTTTTTTGATTATGAAAAGGAAACTTCCTAAACTAATTGTTCCTGGCAAAAGTATACTGGAATCCCATACCACAAGAGACAAAAGCACATTTGCTAAAGTAAGAGGATATATTTTACACACTGTACAATGTTAACCTTATTACTAAATGAAGAAATTCACCTCCCTAGCCTTGTGCTTTGTACTAAAACACCTCCTCCATGTCCCTCTGGGGATGGCGCCTCCTGATCTAGCACAACCTAGACCTCCCATCCCACCTCCAGAGACATCTTTCCCCATTGCCTGCAAAAATGGATGTTTTGTCTCTAGAAGACCACAGAAGGTCACAGCAAGTGACCTTCTCCTCCAGCCTGGCTCCAAGATGGTGAGTCACTTCAGTAGGGGAGTTCAAGGGCCCAAGTGTTGGACAACTAGGGAGGGTCCCCTGTGTTAGGACAAAGGTCAAGCTGAGAAAATATGCAAACAGTTCACTACTCCAAAGCAGCCATTTGGTCCTGAAAAAATAAGAGGGTATCCTCCCTGGAGAATAAGATGGACAAAAGCCCTTGTCTTAGTAGGTGGGAGGTTGACCAGATAGCCTCAATCTCTCTGCTAGTTCCAGGATTCTTCCTCTAAGTAAGGGGTGCGCCACACAATCAGAGATGAAATAGAAAAAGATGTGTCTCAAGAGAAGTGAGCAGGTAGCACCATTGCTGCCGGACAGCATGAATGAAAGAAAGCAGCCAACACAGACGAAATCATGGGGCCAGAGAAAACCGCTTCCTCTGAAGACTTGGCAGCTCTTCATGCTTTGGAGCAACTTTCAACCTTCTTTTGCACCTTTGGATGTTGAGGGGAGACAATTAAGGCAACGAAAGAAAAGAATGGATACTTTGGGGAGCTGAAATACACTGGGAAAGTAAAAAATGTCAAGACAAACTTCACTACCTTACCAACACATCTCCAGCTGCTGGGAGGGTTACATATTATTATAGGATTGTACAAAATGTGGGAGAACCAGATAGATTTTGTTGTTTTGATGTCTTTAAAATACTTATCTACAAAGCTGGATGTGGTGACACACACCTGTAATCCCAGTACTTGGAAGGCTGAGACAGGAGGATGGCTGGCTAGAGACCAGTCTGAGCAACTTAGCGTGGTTCACAGTAACTTAGCGAGATCCTGTTTCCAAATAAAAATAAAACAGGGCTGGGGGTGTAGCTCAGAGGTAAAATGTCCCCTGGGTTCAATCCCCAGCCACCAAAAATAATAATAACAATAATAATAATAATAATAATAATAATAATGGTAATAATCTACAAAAGGAAAAGAAAATTGGCATGTTATAATTATTGGGTGTGTAATTAATAAATAATTTGGTGAAATTAGAATTCAGGAGTGAACCAAAAAAGATCTTTCTTCATAAAGAGATGTAAAGCTGGTTGTGATGGTGCACACTTATAATCCCAGATACTGGAAAGACTGAGGAAGGAGGATTGAAAGTTGCCGATGCCAGCCTGAACAATTTAGGGGGATTCTGTTTCAAAATTCCTAAAAAAATTTTTTGAAGGTCTGGGGATATAGCTCAGAGGTAAAGCAATTGTCTAGCTTGTATGAGGGTCTGGGTTCCATCCCCAGTACTGCAAAAACAGAAAAGAAAGGGGGGGTAAAGGAATATAAAGTTAATCAATTTGGAATTTTTCTTCTTATGACTCAAAACATATTTCTATGAGTAAAAAAGGTTTCCTATGTTTGAAAAAATACATTTCGCCACTTTTCTAAATTTAAAAATGCCGAGTTAAAAAGTAAAGGGGCATAGTTAGGCTACATACTTATTAAATATATATATATGAATCTGACTACTTGCAATATCATTTATTATACATAAAATTCCAATTTTGGAAATTCTTATAATTTTAAATAGCTATTTTTTAATAAAGAAGAAACTAATTTTATTTAAAAAGTTTAAATTATAAGTAATGTGTTATGCAGACTTCCAAATGCAAGTAATTGAGCAAAAGGTTCAAACATCTGCTCCCCAAGCCGACTTAGCCAATGTTGGACAATGAAATTGCTTCTCCGTCCTCACTCGAGTAACCTGTAAATGTTAGACAGAATGTGCTGGCAAGTAACAGAAAGATTCCTAAGGTTCCGGTAAGTCACAGATAAGCAAATGGACTGTCACAGATAGCAAATTTGTAGGGCTAAATGGCACCTGGGAGCCACCTGAGGCGTGGTGGCACCCTCCTGTAATCCCAGTATTGGGGAGGCTGAGACAGGAATATCACAGGTTTGAGGACAGCCTCAACTTAGTGCGACGACGGGGCAGGGGTGCAGCTCAGAAGTAGAATGCCCCTGGGTTCAATCCCCAGTGCCACAAAAATAAATAAATAAAACAAAATAACATCAATTAATCTATATTTATTTGAAATGAAATCACCAACAGAAACTTAAATCCTTAAGACTTATTTTAATTGCTTTTCCAAAACCCAGTGAATACTCATTAGAAGATAAATCTGGCAACACCCCCATTCGTGTTTCTCAAATGCCATATGTTCAAATCCATTGTTTAAACAATTTTATTGAGATATAATTTGTGTAACAGCTAATTCTTTTATTTGGAGTGTACAATTCAATGGTTGTATAGCCCTTACCACAATCAATTTTACAGTATTTTTGTTACCCTGAAAAGAAATCCTATAGTCCCTTTAGCCATCACCCTCACACTCCATTTTACACCCCTCCCAACCCGGCCCTAGGCAACTACTCATCTGTTTTCTTGTCTCCATTGATTTGCTTATTCAGGTTATTTCATGACATGCGATCAGACAATTCGTGGTGCACTGTTACTAGTCAAAGACATTTTTCAAAGACCTAAAAAAAATCCGTATTCAAAAACACTTATTCAAATCTCTTTTCTTTTTCAATAATCTGGATTACTTTCCAACGCGAGTTCAAACTTTGTGTTTTCCGGTTTTGAAAATGTGGTTTACTCACTCTTATCATCAGGAGGAGCATGATAAATGTTTTGCAGTAGTGGGTGGCAAAGCGCGTTGAAACTCTCTCTGAAAAGAAAGTTAACTGTTCCTGCGTCATTGTGTATTCTTTTGCGACCCCTGGTGGTTGAATGGAATAATGTTTTTTCAAAATCCCTAGGACTTCTCTTGCCTTAAATCTTAAAATAAGGAACAGAGCACATGACGATTAATTGGTAAAAACATAAATTAAATTTGGTTGCTATGTGTAAGTATCCTATTATTTTGTGAGAAATGTAAAGCTTCAAGCTAGTCCAAAAACTGTCCCAAAGTGTTGGTGTCTTAACACTTTTCATTTTCACAAGGAAAATGCTTAATCTTAAAGCATTTCAGTTCAATCCTAACAAAAACATAAAATCTGAAAGTTCTTTAATTATTATTTAAAATAATAAAATACACAAGATATAAAAATTTGCTAAAACAACATGTGAAGACTACTAGTAAAAACAGAAAAATAATAAAAATACAAAACATATATAAAGAACAGTAAAGTTTCTCTAAGACTTAAAACCTTCAGAAAATTGTTTTTAGTACAGTTATTACTATATCTATTGCTCTTTGAGTATTTCTCCATTTTAAAGTGGCTTTAAAATTGAAACTTTAATGTTTAGTTTACTAAATATTTAACCTTAAATTTCCTTTTTTAAATTTTTTAATACAAAAATAGCAAACAGAAATAAATTTATAAGTAACTTTCAGTGCTCTTAATAACATAATAAATTAGTAGTTCATCTTCATAAACATTAAGATTATTTCCCATTTATTAATAAAACATCATAATCCTAGAACTAGTGCTTCAAAATTTTATGCTCAAAAAACTTAGTAGGAATGAACCACTTCTAAAACCTTTATTTAAATCTTGCAGAAAGATTTAGAAATCTTCCAAAGTGAATGTTTAATTGGACACACAATACTCTTAATTTCTTTCCTGGTGCAAAAGGAGAAAGAAAAGGAGGAGGAGAAGGAGGAGGAGGAGGAGGAGGAGGAGGAACAGGAGGAGGAGAAGGATCAAAAACATTTTGGAGTAAATAAATTTTATTAGGCTTGCAGTTATCATATTATTAGTAGTATGTCCTGGGTAATTTATATGGAGTATTTAATCCTGTTTTATGGAGATTTAAAAATATATTCATGTATCACCTAAGACAAAAAAATTAAATCAACTCATGTGTAAATAAATAAACTTTAAACTTAAAGGATGCAAACTGGGTTATTGTATTTTGTATGTTTTTAATAAAATATGAAGAAAAATGTATAAATAAGATATAGATAGTAAACTATTCCTTTGGAAGTGCAGAGGCTTTATATATACATGTCAAGCACACTCAAATCTGCATGTAGGTAAGGCTTTGGCTTCTGAAGGCTAACAAGTCACAATAAGGATCAAAATGCAAATCCCAGGACTTCGGATTTAGGGATCCGATCATCTGTTGGAGGTAAGAAGGAAGAGGCAGGGTAGTTAATCTTTATCAGCCTTGAAGAAGGGAATAAATCGTTTTCAGGATTATTGGCGGGATTTATGTGGCAAAAGAAAAACTGGAATGACAAGTATATTTAAATTGATCATTATTGCCATGTTTAATGTCTCAATACTTGCTATCATAGCTGCCTCTTTAGAAGGGCACACATTTTCATAGAGGAAACAATGCTGGATAAGTTTCCCTCCCCTTCCTTATTATGTATCATTGCCCACAAGATTATCTCGGCTTTCCTTCTTAAATAAAGTAGCTTTAAATCTCCATATATTTCAAACCTACATAGCATATTCGCTTCCCTCATTTTTGTGTGCATTTTTTTATTTTTATTTTTATTTATTTATTTTGTGGTACTGGGGATTAAACTCAGGGGCATTCTACCTCCAAGCTACACCTCCAGCCTTATTTTTTATTCTTCATTTGAAACAGGGTTTCACTAAGTTGCGGAGGAGTAGCTGAGGCTGGCTGCAAACCTGGATCCTCCTGTCTCAGCCTCCCAAGTACTGGGATTACAAGCGTGCGCCACCACGCCTGGCATGTGTATATTTTTAACATTCACTTAATTAGAGGCGACATTTATTTCTGTGACATTGGATTTTCTTTTGGACATTGTCAAAAAGTCAAAGAGAAACAATATTCTCTAAGTATATATTTAGTCATTACAATTTCTAAAAGGATAGCTCAACCCATTTTTTCCTATCCAAAGAATTAAAAACCTGGAGAACAGGGCCTGGGGGTGTAGCTCAGTGCTAGAGGGCTTGCCTAGCATGCAAAGCCTCTGGATGGATCCCTAGCACAGCAAAAATAAATAAATAAAATAAAACAATGAAAAAAATTTTGAGAATGATGGCTTCTCTTGGTTTGGCGATGCTACAGGATGGTTTCTCAGAGCAAGGGGCTCGTGAGAAGGGAAGACCTTGTCTTGGAGCTCTTCTCCCTTCTCTTAGGAAACAAGCGATCGGTGTTTTACAACTCCAGCACTCTTTGCTGCTAATCAGTTAATTCAGTCGCTGGCCCTCAGATATAGTGGTGTTTACCGACTTCGGCAATGAGCAAGCGTTTCAGTACAACGAAACACATGTTGGGCTGAAACGTGAGCCCTCTGCTCACCAGCTCCCCTGATGCTGAGGTTAGCAAGACAGGACACAAAAGGCCCATGGCCACCCTCCAGTCTAACGAAGGGCGGTCTCACAATGCATTATCTTTATGCAGCGGGGATGTTAGAAATAGGTAGGGAAAAGTCTTTGGTTGAGGCAAGTTTGGAAGAGACAGACTGGGGCAGGCACATCTGGCCGGGACATGGCACGGCCCTGTGCTCCGGTGATAGCCCCAATATAATTTCATTGCAGCAGGAAACCTGGAGCCGCATGGTGACACTGACAAGGTAATGAGGCACGGCCAGACGCGGCCAGTCTCTTGTATCTGCGCTGAGGTTTTATGGTGACAGCTTCCATTTATTATCAGTCTGGATTTGTTACCTGCTTCTACGTCAGCAGGCTGGGATCCATCACTACAAACATCCAAATGGGGACGCCGAAACAGATGGTAGTGACAGGCGTGTCCCCATTGGGGGAAGGGGCGTTCCAGGGGCAACTGGGGAGATTCTGAACACAGCCATGATTACATCTTCCACTTGATACCACCGTAGACATTTTTTGCATTTCAACCCGAACCATGAAATGTGCAAACATGTTTCATGGAAACCTCTAAATATTTACAATTTATCTTATGCTTACATAGATTAAAAAGCCCTATAGGCCTTTAGAATCATATCTGTCAAGAAATCTATTTGTGTGTGTGTGTGTGTGTGGTACTAGGGATGGAACCCAGGGGCATTCTACCTCCAAGCTACACCCCCAGCCCTATTTTATTCTTTATTTTGAAGCAGGGTCTCACTAAGTTGTGGAGGGCCTCACAAGTTGCTGAGGCTGGCCGCGAACCTGTGATCCTCCTGTCTCAGCCTCCCAAGTACTGGGATTACAAGCGTGTGCCACCATACACGGCTAAGAAATCTATTTTTTAAGCTGGGCATGGTAGCGCATGCCTCTAATCCAAGCTACTCCAGAGGCTGAGGCAGGAGAATCACAAGTCCCAGGCCAGCATGGGAAACTTAGTAAGACCCTTCTCAAAATAAAAAAATAAAAAGGAATGGGGGTACAGCTCAGTGGTAGAGTGACCTGGGTTCAATCACAACAACAACTCAAAAAAAAATTTTTTTTAATTTCCCTACAGGTCTCAAAGCTCTGCCCTTGAAGTTTCATTGTCTTACTCTTGGCTCTCTCTGCAGCATGAGGTATGGGTGTTGGGGGAGGGGCTGATGATATCCAGAACAACAGGTTCATTGGGGACCTCGGGACACTTTCCCTAATAGAATAGTGGACACTTTCCCTAATAGAATAGTGGAAGGGGATTGGGGGAAGGAGGTAGGAAGGGGAGAAAGGAGGTTTGATGAAGGAAACTGTGCAGATAATACTACATCCATATACGAAGGTCATTGCTCTCAATCTCGTTAACATGTAATGGGGAGGGGGGAGCAGGGTGGGGTGTGGAGGGAAACACACCACGTGCTGTGTGCAAGCATGTTTGGATCGCTTTGAACCTCACTATGATATATGATTAGATGCACCAATAAAAGTAGATTAATAAAAATTATCAGATAAGACAAGAAGGAAGATAGAAAGGAACTTGGAGAACGAGAGCTCCTCAGGCTGGTGCAGTGGCTCACCATCTCCTAAAATGTGGCTCTCACCTTCCACACTCACCATCTTTGCAGGGTCGTCTCGGTCCCAGCACCCTGCCCAGCGGCTCACTCCTGTTCTTCCAACATAGTGCAAAAGACAGGGCTGATCGTGGTAAAGGAAGAGAGGGGAGGTCACCCTCACAAACACAGCACAGCAGCTTCCAGCATTAAGGAAGCATCTCCCAGATCTGCTACTAATTTGCCAAAAAAAAAAAAAGCCCTGTTATCTGGGGACTGGAGGTATAGGTCACAGGTACAGCACGTGCTTGGCAGGCACCAGGCCCTGAGTTCAATCCCAGCACCAAAATAAGTTCATAAATGAAAGTCCAGTGGTTGAAGGATTTGAACCCAGAATCTTACCATCACATTCTTGTTACATATTCCAGATAATGTGTGTATCTCACAAACTTATACTGACTCTTAACATATAAATGTTTCCTATACCTATGATAAAGAATTATATGAATATATGTGTTCATATGCATATCTATGAAAACATTGACACAAATGATCTCAGCTTCATTAAAAGTAACAAATCATTTGTAAATACCATGTTTTAGAAGAAGATAAGAGACATATAACCAGATGCTAGGTTCCTGGGGTACTCTAAATTCTGGTGGAAAAGCGGTGAATAAATTCTATTATAAAGTCTAAGGCCGGGCGTGGTGGCGCATGCCTGTAATCCCAGTCCTTGGGAGGCAGAGACAAGGAGGATCACAGGTTCGCAGCCAGCCTCAGCTACTTAGTGAGGCCCTCCACAACTTAGTGAGACCCTGTTTCAAAATAAAGAATAAAAAATAGGGCTGGGGGTGTATCTCAGAGGTAGAATGACCCTGGGTTCAATCCCCAGTGCCAAAATAAATAAAAATTAATTAATTAATTAAAAATAAAGTCTAAGAATGAGAAATGGAATGTGAATAATAAGCAATATATTTAAATAAATGTTACCCACAGAAGTCTTCCAAACTGCATGTTAACTCCTAGATTCTATAATCTAAGAAAACTTCATTTTAAGTGGTAAGACTTACAAACGAAATACAAAAAAAAAAACCTCGAGGTGAGAAAAAATTGCATTAGTTACCATTAATGCCATTTTTAAAGCTGAGTTGAAATTGAATGTCAAAGAGCTAACGTTTATTATACACGTGTTCCAGCTCGTTAAAAACCTGTGTGGAGCACTAAAATGCCCCACAGGGATGCTGAAAGAGTGATGTAGTGGTCCGAAAATGAAACTAGTGTTTCCAATAGTCAGCCGTCCTGTGACACGTCTAACCGAGTCTGTCTGTTGCAGAATACCTGGAGCGAATCTTGCTTCTGCGTTTTTATTCCCAGCGACCGTCCTCTGTTTACGTTAGCTCTTTGTTTGCATCTCCCCGTCTGTTTATTCTTCCCTTTTTTCTCTGCAGCAGAGGTGGGAATATTTTCCAGAGAGTGAAACCAGGCAGTTCCACTAGGTTAGCGTCAGTCTGAAAGAAGAGTTTTGTCTTTCAATATTGGCCCAGGGAGTTTTTGGAATGAGACAGGATGGAGAGGTTGAATTTAGCATCTTAGTTTGTCCTGTTTGTTCCTCGTTTTATGGTGAGATTTCTTTATTTGGTAAAAAGTGATATTTCGGACAGAACTTCAGGTGCATACTAACATGTAAGTATAGAAACAAGTCCCAAAGCCAAATATATATAAGGTTTGGATAATCATTATTTTAGATTGTTACCGTGATTCCCCCGACCACGTCACCCCTTGGTTGAGAAGCAGAGATACAGTTGCTACAATGAATCAAAATAGACTTTCATATCCTTTATTTCCCTATCCAGAAAATAAAATATTGTTAAGTGGGCACATTGCTTATTAACACAGTAACTTACTTCCTTTTCCAAGATGAAGAAAAATCATTGTCTCCTGGTTGTACTGTTACTAAGCCTCTGTTTAAGTTTTAAGGATTTGTCTTAGTTCCAAAGAAAGGCTGTTGGTTAAATCAATATTGCTCCAAGCTGGGCATGGTGGTGCACCACGCCTGTAAAATCCCAGTATTTGGGAGGCTGAGACAGGAGGATTGCAGGTTCAAGAACAGTCTCAGCAAGATGTCGAGACTCTCAGCAACCTAGCAAGACCCCATTTCAAAACAAAAAATAAAAAGGGCTGCGAGTGTAGAATTCAGAGGTAGAATGTTCCTGGGTCTAATCCCTGGTAACAGACACACACACACACACACACACACACACACACACACACACACAGAAAAAGCTCCAAACCCTGAAGTATGTCTGGTTGTTTTAAGTGAGGCTGTAATTGATTTCCCAGAACCTCAAGTCTTTCTGGTTGCAACTTATTTGCTGAGAGAATCCAAAATGAGCCGAAACTTCCACTTCACCCCCAGTTCAAACAAGTCTGTGCATCTACTCCGAGCCACAGAGAAAGACAAAGCAAGATGCGGTAAGTGAATCGCTGCCTCAAATATATTCACAATAGTGAAATTCTCAAGGGATCAATGCAAAACCCAAAGGGGGAAAAATAAGTACATCCCTTCCCTAGGTCCGATTCACTAGAAAACCTTGAGCAGAAAACGGAGGGTTAGAGAAAAGCAGTACCACGTCATGGAGAATTACGCCAACACGTTCTAGATCTGAGAACTGATGCTCCCACCGGGCACGCACCTCCGCGTCTTTCCACGTCGTGTCACTCTACGCTTAACGACAACGGCAGTGCCGTTTATTGGCAGGCCACTTACAACTGCCTCCTTGCTAGATGCTTTTTGGATATTGACTCTAATTTTCACGACAATCACAATGTCGCTGCAGCCTGGCACCGTGGCAGGCACCCAGAGTCCCAGCAACTCAGGAGGCTGAAGCAGGAGAATCGCTTGAGCCCAGGAGCACAGGGGCAGCCTGCAAGACCCCATCTCAAAATAATAAATAAATAAATAAATAAATAAATAAATAAATAATCATTGCCCCCCTTTTACAGATGAGAAGGTTTGCTCAGATGGTGCATGGCTGTTGCAGGTTCTGTCTTGCCCTGAACCCATCTGTTCTGTACTCTATTACATCATCAAATGGTGAAATTAGAAAGAGTAGCCCAAGCCGGGCGTGGTGGCGCACGCTTGTAATCCCAGTACTTGGGAGGCAGAGACCAGAGGATCCGGGTTCGCGGCCAGCCTCAGCTCGCTCTCTCTCTCTCTCTCTCTCTCTCTCCTTAGTGAGATCCTCTGCAACCTCATGAGACCCAGTTTCAAAATAAAGCATAAAAAAATAGGGCCGGGGGCGTAGCGCGAAGGTAGAACGCCC